>WEDG01003790.1:0-121501 GCA_017591395.1 Schistocephalus solidus | reverse complement strand
GACAGCGGCCACCACGCAGCCGTTAACCAGTCAGCTCGGGTCATCTATATAATGCCAGCCGGACATCCCAAGTTCCTGCGACAGCAAAAACAGTAGCCATACGGCTAGACAACCCAACCTTGTGCTCGCATAAATCATTAGTACAGGCCCTAAGGCTCCCTTGGCCCAAGATTAACCCAGCATGCGTGTTCACACCTACCACGTAGCTAATCGTCAGACGCCTCCCTTCCCCTCTCCCCCGTACTCCCGCAATCCCACGCTGATGCCCCTGACAGGACTAGACGTGTGAACGCCCTCAACCGTTTCCCCCTACCATTACAGGTTCTTGGTTGTTTAAAATCTTGCTTGTCTACTCTCCCACGTAGTTTAGATCCATTTCGTCCTTACTGAAACTTGGTATGTGCACTGGGACCAGACAACGTATTGAACGCGTGGGGCCGAATGAGTATATGGAAAGCAGGGACTCCTCTAAGCGGAATTGGTCGTAAAAGGAATGTTGTAGAATGATTAATCATAAGTCTCAGATAATTGATTTTAGGGTGAAAAGAGAAAAGGACATACACGTCATTAGTTTGTTTAAATATACCAGCAACGCGTAAAAACACGAGCACACAATTAAAAATATTGGAAATTAAAGACAGATAGCGGGCGGAAAATGAACCAGGGGCATTGATGAGATAGTCTAAGCTAACTTGGCCCATCCATGCCAGGCAATGACATTGAAGGAAAAGTGCAAAGAATTTCTCATGTTAAATCCGACCCACGTGATTGTCACGATTGAGGATATACAGAGATCCCTCAGTGATCGCGAAGTTTTGTTTTGAGACCTCGATGGAATTCAAATTTCCACAAGCTGGTATGTATATATAAAGACAAGGGAGACTGGAATGGCCATTTCTGGCTTCTTAGCCGTCATCAGCCAGTCATACCCGATCCCAAGTGTGGAACACCTGGGATTGTAACCCGCGACCTTTGGTAATTGAGTCGAACGCTCTACCATTGAGCCACGGGCTCGTTGTTTTGCCAGGTGCGATCGTATTCCAGGTGTTCCAAACTTGGGATTGGGTATGACTGGCTGATGACGGCTAATAAGCCAGAAATGGCCGTTCCGGTCTCCCTTGTCTTTGTCGGTTCCACTTCATCATTAACTACACGTCACTATGCGACCGCCTGTGAGGGCTCTAATGTGAGCTCCAGGGCACAACAGAACATACATGTTCCTTAAGTAGATCGGTGAGCCACACACTGTTATATATATATATATATATATACACCCCTTTTACATCTTTCATATAAATATTAAAGCTTAGTAAACCATTCAAAGACGCATACAAACACTCTTTATGCTACTAAGAACTGTACTGTGCACATAAACATATACGTACGAATATAACCAATATAAAATACTCTTCTTGAATATGGGAAATACGCAGCATGTCTCCTAGGAGAGAACCCGTAAAGTATCGATCCGCGAAAAGCTAACCGCAAAGTGACGTGGGATTAGTGACTATAACCCCCAATTTAACCCTGAACCTATACCTGAAGCCTTAACCGAACCGAGAATGCCGTAAATCTAGCCCTATAATCCTCTAAGCCTAACCATAATTTTGACGCGGGCTAAGCATAACAGGGAATGGGCGAAAAGATGTGGGGGGTAAAAGAAGCCTACGCAAATGATATAAGTAGGTATTTTATATAAGTGAAGACTAGGTGGGGTCACGGCGCAGGTCACGGCGCAGGTCATGGCTTAATCTCGGAAGCAGTAAAGATAACATAGGACTGATGTTTAGCGAAAAACTTTGATTGTAAGAGGAAAATGAGGTTGTTCGAGTTTCTGTAGAGTCCCAATTGTTGAGGTAAGAAAGCGTTGAAAATCATTGAGGGAGACCGGAATGACTGTTTTATCTTCGTCTCCACGCCATCACAAGGTTCAAAGCGCCGCGAATACCCTTACCAAAACGCGGTCAACTGCGAGCCTGAGTGTGTGAGGGTTCGAAACCCTGCTTTGGACAGAGGAGGGGAGGGTGAACACTTATCCTCGTCACCCTTATGACGTGACCGGTGGATGCTATGCTACTCTATTCACTTCACGGCAAGATTTAATGACTACTAAAAATGGAGGAGGTGAAACTGACTGTCTTGGCGGCATTACTGGCATTCCGGTGTGGATGACATCGCTGACGTTCAAATCACCACTGGGAAATAAAGCCTTAGGTAGCTCAGCTTCTTTTGTTCCGGCTCCTTGTTTGGCTGCGTTCAGTGTAAAACCTATCGCACTTACCGTGGTATGTCTGGCAATGATTACTCAGAAAAGTACGTTCGCCCCAAATTTACGCCTTCCAATAACTAAACAAAGAACTCACACGTAGTTTACATCTCGGTCGAAGAAGTGCTGTTCTGATCTGGCCACCTTCACCTTTGGATGTTCTGCCAGGAAGTTAAGCAGAGCCCGTGTTCCACCTTTCCTCACACCTATGATCAGGCAGTTGGGCAGACGTCGTTGCAGCATCGTCCTTTGAGACTGGTTCTCAAAATGAGTCCGGTATTCGGGCTCCCGTGTCATTGGAGTTCGCGTAAACAGGGTAAAACCACAAAGCATGAGAGTTAAAACCAGAGGCATGAAAATCGGACAGCATCGCTGGGCGTAGATTGTTGTTTGCCTTTTCATAGTATAAAGATAAAGTCAGTTGTTTCAGGTGCGGTTTTCTGATAAGCGCGGGGGAAAATGAGGACATTACCAATCAAGTCAGGAGTTCATCCAAACCAATCACAGCAGGATGTTGACTATTGCGTGCGTAGGTAAACAGCCAAATGATTTCGATAGACATGGAACTGTAGTCAGTCGCACTTCTTAGCCTATCTATTTCTGCATGTTTCTCAAGATGGCTATTGACGAAGCGCAGTTTTTAACCACCCCCCTCAATTGTTAATCAGAAGGCCAGAATGATGAAAGTTCTGTATTAAAAAAGGACACAGAGCACTTGCTCTGTGGTAAATACAGCCATCTTAGTCATATGGTTTGCGTTAAATTACCTACTTGTAGCCGTTAATGGATTATTCTGCTCTTCCTAGGAGTGAATGCAATCTAATCGCGCATGCAAGTACTTTAAGGAGCAAGTGAGTAATCGCTGCGGCAGGCGATAAAATTATCTCGAAAAATTAGCGCTGATCAATAACCCTCTAATGAGTTATGTCCTTCTCGCCAAAAAATCGAAGTGTGTTTTAATGATCACAAGTACACAGGATTTGCCATGTCCTTGATTCTATAATTGCAATACGCACCACTTCCACAAAATTCTTTGCGATAACGTATTTTTCAATTGCAGATATAAGTTTTAGCTGGTTGTTTAAGTTTTACTAACCACACAATATCCCGTAAAGTATTTTCCTAGTGTACCCCTTGTGCTTCCTGTTTTTAGTCAGCCACTTGAAGCACAAAATCGTAAAACGTAAAATACTGTTGTGAATAGTAGAGCCTTCACTGCATTTAGCCCTGGCACACTGGAGGTGGCAGTGCTTGGATTTGCATAAGCTTCAACCTGCGGAGGTAAACATATGGAGGTGAATTGCTGCGAGGATCACATGCTCTAGAGCACCCTGCGCATAAAAAATTTGATTTCATTTCCAAGCATTACCCGAAAATAAACTATGGTCGGCTGAGTGATGGACCAAGAGATAAGTTCAGAGAAGTCTCCTCTCGTCATCCGATTCAATGCTTAAACGCGTCAGTTACGGGTCCATGTGCTCCTTGGACACGACATAATTACATTCCTGAGGTTCCCAAATAAATTCAGTCGGTAGGGTTGTCTTGTATGGCAGCGGGGACCGCCCACAATACCTGCGACTTTGTGCCTAACTTAGAAATGAAACGATGTTAAATATTTATTTGAAGAGTAGGGTAAAGATTAGGGTTAGTTTTTAGGTTGGGGTTGAGTTCATCGTTGGGGGTACGGTCAGGAGTATGTTAAGGGTTAAGGTTCGTATAACCTGGAGGGTTTAGGGTTAGGGATCGTGTTAGATTTAAGATATGAGAATATTTACCCCTCCCGAAATTTGACACAATTATACCTACTCTCAATTGTTGTGTCAGTTCCCCTTCCAGGTTCCTGTTTAAGCGGCTTACAAGACAACCCTACCATTTAATCATGCGGCTCGGAGCTCATGAAACATTTGCATCATTGCTACTCATGAATATATGGATTCAAAATACCAATGCCTGTGTTAGTTAAATATTACTGCAAGAAAAGATTTTAAAACATGTTTTTCTAAACTGAAAGTTTTAGACAATGTACATGAAAACACCGCGGCCTCATTCGTGCTTTAATAGACAGAGAAAGCCGAGGAATTAACGAGGCTTCCTCGGATATTTCAACAAATTGACAAATACTTTTCCACTTAACCTGTTAAATTCATTTTTAGTGGCAAAAGTATGGCCAATAAGAGTGCGGAATGCAGATACAGCCTTTAAACGGAAGGAATGACGCAGAAATAGACACACGCTGAGAGATTAAACTAAAGATAGTTCAAACGATTATGGTCCTCGATAGGCTAAAATTCATGACAATATTCAAAGGATATTTAAACAGCCAACTGTCTTAACCTGGAGGATCCTCATTTAAATTCACAGCCAGTTTCTTGGGTCAGAGAACCCAGCTGTGGAAAAAATAAAATAACTAGGTACCAGGCATGACAGTTCAACCGTGACCGGTGACTTTTGTATGTTTGAGGTGTCCGGTGAGGCATTTTGTCGTAGCGTTTACCACAACCTCTCATGCCAAAGTCACCTTTCTCTGATGTCAAGACAATGTCAAGTCTACTGGAGGTGGACGCAGGGGTACGAGCCGATAGACGTCAACAGCCGCAAGACTGAGCGGAATGAGTAAGGTCCGTTACCGATCGGTGAGCGTTTATAAATGAACATCCATATTTCCGATATAAACCGACGAGACAACGAGCCCGTTGCTCAATGATTAAACGATTGGGCCTCTGATCAACAGATTGCGAGTTCAAGCCTGGGGTGGGGCACTACCTGGGGTTGGCTATGACTGGCTGCTGACGGCTAATAAGCCAGAGATGGCCATTCCAGTCAGCATTGTGAATCTGTCTCCTTTACTGGCTGCTGTGCAGCCGCTAGTGGTACTCGAGAATTAGCCCCAAGGTAGAGTGGTACGAATGAGTTCCACTGACGATCGGTTGACGATCGAAATTCAACAGTCTGTGTAATGTTTCCACTCACAAACTAGTTCATACTTCAACCCATTGAACCATTGCTGTAATTGCGAAATATTATTAACGTGGATCTGCACTGGTGAATAGCGAGCAACGCAATCCTAAAACAGTTAATAAAAAAACAGTATGTTGGCTTGCGAATGCAGGGTTTTCGATCACTTTTTAGCTACATATTACTGCAAATGGTGTGCACAAAATCTCCATTTCAAGACCTCCATTTTTTTGCAAAATTTGTCTTCTTCAAACCCGATCTTGAACAAACGATTCAAGTCAGTTTTAAAAATTACAGGTTATAGAATAATCTGAAACACTAATTGGTATTGCATTTTCCTTCAAAGTTGTTGAGTTACGCGGTGTAATCATTGTACTTCAGGCACATACGTACAGTTCTCGAGAAATGTAAGAAGATGCCATCCAACCTTGATAATATTTCGAATAGATATAATTTAGGCAGAATGATATTACTGACAAAGACAAGGGAGACTAGAATGACAATTTCTGGCTTATTAGCTGTAATCAGCCAGCCATACCGAACACTGGGGTGTTGCGGTACCCGAAGCTCGAAGTCGCAACCTGTTGGTTAGCCATCCACCACTCTTAAAACTGCATCACGAGCTTGATGTCCTGCCAGTTTTGACCTGCAATATTAACAAGGGTAAATAGGCGCTTACCGAGCCTCGGTTGCCCCAACACCAGGGTTTGGGTACGGCTGGCTAACGGCAGCGAATAAGTCACAAAAAACCAATCCAGTCTCCCTTGTCTTGTCGGTGATAACATTCTGCCTATACCGGGAGCCGCTCTGCGGCTGCTGGTGGGGCTATAGAGTGAGCCTCCAGGCAGAGCGGCACGAGTGAGTTCCGTTAGAGATCGGTGAGCCATCCTAACAGATTCACTCACTCACCGCCCTGACGACTCTCCACACACTGCAATGTGGATCCACCCATAGGCCGTGCGCACGGTGATATAGCACAAGCTGCCGACAGGGATTAGTGCTCTGTTTAATCATTCGGATAAGTTGCAAGGTCAGTCGAGCTGCTAGCCCATCAAAGACACAATCGGATTGGTCCAATAGTAGCCCAACCTTGAAAATACTCCTACGTTCTTTTTTTGCCTTAAATACGCTGTAATAAGATATCAATAGGCTTCTACCCTGCTGCCCTTGCTGTCGATTTCTCGTTTGGGGAATCTATCGAGTTGTTATACGGTGAGCATGAGGGCTCAAGGCCAGATCATAGCAGCTGACGGCTCTAGGGTGAGCACCAAGGCAGAGCGCCAGGAGTGAGTTCCTTAACCGATTGGTGAGTGCCAGTCTACCATCAGATATAATTTACTTTGGATACTTTGAATGAAGCATGAATTTATGTGCTGTTAAATGCAGCCTGGACAGGCATTTCAATTCTCGAAATATCTGCGAATTAGAACACAACGATAAACTTATAAATGTATTTTAATAAAAATTAATAATAATAGTTACATAATAAAAAAATAAAATACTAAAATAATAATTATAAGAATTATTGTAAAGCCAAAATTTACTCCTTCTTTAGCATAAGCTTTGCAACCAAAACGCCGTCTTTGAGTTTGGCAGGTTGAACTCGATTCCGGCTTGTGAACTCTGCCTTGATTAAGTAAACACTGCCATTGTTTTGAGAAGAGAAGTAATTTAAGTGTGACAGAATTAAGAGCTACCAGATTAGTTCAATATATTTTCAGCAGTATCTCTTTTCGACGATTACCAACTGCACGAACATAGCAATCGCTCCACACAGTACTTCCTGAAAACCTTTAAAAAAATATTTCATTGGTATTAATCGAGGTAGGTGCTCTAGGAATACTTTAAATTATAAGCTGCAGCAAAGTTAAGGTTTTCGCCCTTCATTTTTGCTTTATTAATTAATTAATCCAACCTGCTCTATTTCAAAGTCTTGACCAACGCTCACGTGACTAACGTATACGTGCATTTGGAATTCTCAGAAAGGAAGTCCTGCCACCCATAAATCAAAAAGTAAAAAAATACGCCTGCAAACCTATCCAAAATTAGTATTTGAAGCACCGAAACATCACTTTTTGACAGCAATTGATAAACCATATATTGAAAAAAAAACACGGTGTATTCAGCGGGATCCACTGATCAGCCGAACGACACGTAGCAGTGACACAAGATCAGCGAAGCACACGTGTTTGGGTTTTTAGCTGGTAGTATTAGCTGGTAGTATTATTTAAATTACAGAGTGCCTGTTGGCAGTTTGTGAATCTTACGTTATTATTTTACAGTAGCTGATGAATTTAAGTTAAGATTTTCATACTAAATTACGGAGTGTGTGCGAAAAGCTTTGTTCCAAAGGACTTACTCCAAATTCGTGCATGAATTTCCTGCGAAATCTAAAAGTTCAGAATTTAGACGGTAATATACATACACGAAAGCACTTGGGGAACACAGTGGGACTTACTGATGAGACGTAGCTGTGTCAGTTAGTGGCCCATAATCCGGCAAACACGCTTTTCAGGGTTTTGGGCTACTATGTGTGCTATCTGCGTGATAGGTCATTCACTATTTATATGCCTTTTAGTAAAACTTCATATTGAAGTGCAAAACACCCAAGAATGTCGATTTGGGAAGTGAGAACAACACAACGTTACTCATCATTGCCGAAATAATAGCTGCATATGATAACTGGGAATCTTAAGAGTAATGATCAGCAAAACATTTCAAGGATACTTATAGCTTCCTTATCCATCTTGCCGTTAAAGACGCTAAAATGAGTGATTGATAACCGGAGCATGATATCAGTGGCAGCTCTATCCGGCAATTTCCCAACGGTAGGAGCCGCAGCATTCAGGGCTTCCAGATACCACAATTATGCACAGCTTCGATTCTTATGAGGATTTCACCATAGCCCCTTCAAAGGACACTTCTCTCGCACATGAATGGTAAAACTTCGTGAAGTGGATCAGAGGAGAGATTAGCTGTATATTGACAGCGTTATTTAAATTATTTAAGTGGCTGAAAATTTAATTTAATTCATTTAAGCGGTCCTATCTGGCTGTTTTCATGGGAAAGAATGGCTCGTTCAACACATGATAGCGAAACTCCTTCTTCATCGTTTCCTTTATTTTCACGGTAAAAGTAAGGAATGTAAAATCTTAAATTACTTTGCTTTTTACTAAGGGAGAATATTTTGGTTCGATTTGAAAATTCTTTCATCTGAAGTATTCAATATGTTTTGCAGAGTTGGCATTAATGCGTCTTCGAATGCCCTTGCATCTGTTAATCTGGACTAACTATTAAAATAATTTTTTTTCTCAATTGACAACAGATTTTTTCCTTTTATAAAGTTTTGACCAGAAAAGGCAGAAAAAGTGCAAAATAAACGCAGGTCCAAGGACCGCCGATGAGTAAAACACTTCGGTCGTAAAGACTAATCGCCTCAGTAATTAGACCCTATTGCATGCACCATAATTACGCTGGCCCAGGACACGCCCACTCGACCGCCTCCCCATTACCGGCATAATGGGTTGACGTCGCACCCCACAAAAACAGCCGCACCAACAACATTACTTCAATGATAGGCATGCATGCGTGTATGCACTCAAAACGTTTCGTATAACCAGCGTAATTATTGGGCATTAACGAGGAATATATTATACAGATGCGTTGGCGGTAGTCGCAGGCCTCCACTGTACTTAGCCTAGGCACTTAGAGGCTCGAACGACCTAAACTACGAGGAAAGATGCAATTCATTATTTGATGAACGCTCACCGATCGTTAACGGACCTCACTCTTCCAGTTTTACTTCAGAGGTTCCTTCTCGAGCCCCGCCAACAGCCTTGACAACGGCTAGTAGTAATAGAGGGTGATTAAAAATACCGATTCAAGTGCTACATGCATCACCAGAAAGACACCTATAAAATTGAGGGCTTTTTCCTCAGATAGCAAATCAATGCGAACTCTCAAGTTAGTTGTTTTCCTCTCGTACGAGGGATCATTCTCCCGATGTCTTTGAGTACTGTATCGAAAGGTTATACATAGATTACCAAAAATTCGACCTGACTGAATATTACCATTTTCACTGTAGTACAATCATATATCAAATGGAAGAAATTCCTACGTATCTATTCATGCACCCTTATTAATTTCGAAAAGATTTACCACGAGATGGGCTAGTCTTGCAGCGCTGTGGGGCTGCTCGATGATAAACTAAACTTCGGGGTGTGCAACCTGGGGTTGGTATGTCACTGAAAACATTGACCCTGCGTTTGTCAGTAAAATTTATAACTTATCACTTGTTGCTCGATGTGTCACTTCCTGCGTGAGCTGTGGAACTCCAGCTCCAAGACCGATTTTCCTACAGTGCTAAAGAAAACGCGAGTTTCAAAAACTAAGCGTGGACGGTCATCTAGCCTCAAAAACGCCAAAACTAAGCCTACTATTCATCAAAATTTCAATAAATGAAGCAAAAATGTCCTCGCGAGAGGGGAAAATAGTCGAATTTGTTGACATGGCTAAAGCTCACGTGTGAGTTAGCAGCAGTTCTATCGATTATTGTTCGTCTGCAGGCAGTTATTTGTGGCTTAAAGGATGCAGCAGCGTGCACCAGGTCTAATAGATTATGCGAAAATCCCGATATTGTGAATGAATACATTAATTATGCCTGGAATTCTGATGCATTCTTTACTACGCATAATGAGTCGACAGACCCCATTGTTCTGACTATTTAGGAAGTTGAGAAGTCCAGTCGCGAACACGTTTTGGGTAATTCTGAATCGGGCCTATGCAGGGTTGATAAGATTTATAAGCGTCTATTTGTTAATATCGATCGTTCCCACGCCAGCTGCATGGCGAGGTCGGCGAGTTGAGGTCATTGGGGCATGGGGACGGGAGATAGGATAAGGTGTGAGCGATTTCGGAGGTCGGAACGTGGCGACGATCGATATTTACAAGTAGGCGCTTATAATCCCTGTCAACTATTGATATTTTCAGTACCCTTGTAACTATACGAACCCGATGAAGAAGTACAGAAAACACGTGTTTTCCGACTGGACTTCTTAAGTTTAATATGGGAATATTCACAGAAGTAGAAATTTAAATTTTAAGGTTGAAGTTATCAGTCCAACTCCCAGATTGGGTGGAGTATGTTGGTGATATTTCTGATGACTAATGCGCATATCGTGTAGCATGTCACGACAGAGCAGATGCCTAGGTGCAGTCGTTTTATGTCTAGTATCTGGAACCTAATTAATCCTTATTTTAAATAATAGGTGCTATGGAGAAATAACTCCTTAAAAGACATAGAAAGAATTACGTATTTTATGAATCGTTGACAGAAAAATAACAGAAAGCACATGGATTCCGCTGAAGTGTATAAAGCGTATTTACTATTTACAATAGGAACATAAGTTATCTATAGTTGTAAATGAAAAAAATTTTGCTAAGGATATAGCTAAAGCTGCAAAAGTATAGAGACTGAGCAGTAGGCTGTTGCTTTGGAATTTATCTTTAAAAATCCGTCGATTGCCCCTGACTGCATAAATTCTACCGTATATCTACAACGCACAGCGTGAAAATTTATTTATCCCAAATGAGTAATTTCCAAGTTACCACTTTGTGGCAGGGGATTTTCGTAATTTTAAAAGATTTACCTCACGTTAGTTACGCGAAGAATGATGGTTACGTCAATTCTTGTTTCAGGAAGTAATCCTCTTGGTAATCACAGATGGAGACTGTTCAGTTTTGTCAGTAGATCAATGTAAACATGCAAGAGATCAAGGTTTACGAATGCCCGCCAAACTTTGCAAGTTACTTGTGCATTTTTGAAACTAAAAGTCGAAGTATTGCCTCCTCACAATGTAAAAGCCTAAAGCATACTTCAGTTCGCGATAAAAGTGGTATTATGGCTAGATGTTTGCAATATTTAAAAAAAATAAATGTTTAGAATTTCAAAATACGGAAGTTAAATCGTTAAAATACACAGTAGTAAGACGGCCATTATTCCGATGGAATTTTTTACCCGCGGCTGAAAAATGCTCATTCAAAATCCAACACGACAAGGCCTATAAATGCAACCGTTTCCAAACACTTTTTCAGCTGAAAGCCTCTAAAAGCATTCCATTCAGCCTAGCACACCTAACATAGTTCGAGATCTTTCTCGGCTGAGAAATCAATTGAGCTTTTATATAGTGAAATACTATTACGTCATTGTGAAATATGTGCTCCTAATTTGCATTTGTACAATGTAAACGAAATACTATCGTCTGCAATAATTATTAAATATGTAATTTGTAGCTTACGAGCTATTCTTTTGAACACCCAGTTGCCATTATCGGCTTTGCAGTTTTATTTTTATCGTGCATATAAACGTTTTAAGGTCTTTCCCATATTGACCAAATAGACATAAAGGAATTCAAACAGATGTCTTGAGTGTCCACGGAAAGCTCGAATACATACCTTCGGTTTCTTCTGGAATGTGAATACTTTTTACTTCCTAGGTGATGCAAGGAACAATTGAAATAATTCAGAGGGGAGGGCACGAAGAACGATAGTTTTCGTATTATACTTCTCATGGAGACGTTGTCGTTTCCCAAATATTTGGTAGTTCTTTTAAATAGAATAGCAAGTAGGAAAAAAGACCGATATCAAACCCTGCCACTAACTCAGAACGTTAGCTAATGTGTCTTCATCGATAACGAAAGTCGTAAATAAGGGTTTTTTTCTCATCGTAAGAGATCTCGTACTGAAACGCTCAGCATAATTAGGATGTTTCTGTGACAATTTTTTTTTGTCGTGAGTTTTTTTCTCTTCTCACAGTCCCTACCAGTCCCTCACAGTCCCCTGCTACACTCTTAGTACGGTTTCTGCATGTTTCCGGACTAATTATAGAAGTCCCAACATATGCCTCTTCAGGTAGAGTAGAAATGTAATGAGATTTTCGGACGTGCCACAACTCATGGAAAAGTACAAAATTCTTAGGAGAGTGGCTTTGGTGAAAGTAAACCCTTTGATTTTGCAAGAAAGGCACTCAATGGTCCCAGTTGTTCCATTTTGCGGCTGCTCGTTATCCATTAGTCAATTCTTCATTCTCTCTGAACAAATAGTAGCACTCTCTAATCGCAGAAAAATGCTACCAGCTTTAGGGAACTTTCGTACTAGCCTGCGTAACTCAGAGAGGATCAAAAAATCAAACGTTAACTACTAAAAATATCAGAATTTTACTATCATCCCACCAACCATAGGTTTCCTTGGTTTCAGCTCATTCATTGATAGTAACTAAACTGTGGACAGCAATTAGGGAATCCCATCATGTCGTTCTATTTATTCCAATAATTTTTCTCTATTTTTAATCAAAACAGATTAAAACAAGCTCACGTAACTTAAAATACGAGAGTCGCACAACCAAAAATTTTTCTAAAGACGAATTTATCTATCTGACAGCCAATTTTGCTCCGGGCACTCTACGACTGCATATGGACAACAAACTTCCCAGTTGTTTGAATATAAAATGTTGACTTATCTCTGAAGTGGACCGAGAGTTTTTTCTGGCCTTAGCTAAGTTCTTGCAAAAATTTAATGAAACTCCCCTAAGGTGCTTGACAACGCTCGTATCTTCGTAAGGAAAAAACATAATCTTTCAAAATTTCAATATTTTGGATGAGTTAATGTGCATTTGATGAAGTTTGGACAGATTAAATAAAATTGAACATTCATCGCATGAGTAAAATGAGATAGCAAATAAGTTTGTGACGCAAGGGAACCAGTTCTGTTCGTTTTGCGATAACAGGACATTTTGGTGGACGACCCAAATATGTAAACGCGACACCAGAAGAAAAAAGTGTTATTCTCTGCTAAAATTGGGCCAGTTCGCTTAATGGCACTTTCATGTACCAGAAATATTGCTGATATACAGAGTTTAATGGCGATAACTTTTGGAAAGGTCACTCGATGCTTGCTCGGTTACCAATGAAATGAAGGTCAACTGAGGGAAGGAGGGAAGTTCGATTAGAACGTTTAACCAAACCAGTATGGTCAGACACATCAAGGCGAAAAACAAAATAGCGTCCGCAATGGGCTCTTGTTATATTGCGGTCTTAAGGCTGTCTGAACTATGTTTAAGCACTGTTGCGGAAAGAAATAACCATGGTGCTCTCATCAGTATTAGGAGAACGATACATTTTTAAAGTTAAACCGAGCTTCAGAGTTCTACGTGTAAGGATTTCGTGAAACATATAATAGCTAAATTTGAAAGCGAAAGTAGATGTTATAAATTGCACACAATACTAAAAAACATGAGATGAAAACTCTGGTAATTTAGGAGGTCGTCGTAAGTAAAATTATAAATTTCTATTCTTGCAAGCAGCTATGGAAATATAACCCACAAACGTAGAGACATTATCTTGTATTCATTTTCTACATTAAGTCCCCTTTTCGATACTGCCTACAATTATTTCTAATAAGAGGTAAAGCCCATTCGTTAACGCCTTTTCAGAGCGTAATAATTTTGAGATTTTGTATTCGAACGAACGCGCTATTCCACTATTCTTAAAACAAATCTAATTTAGAGGACTTCGGTTACGTTCTCTTGGCAAAACGTTTCGTCCAATATTGGTAGATTTATAAAATTAGTTTATGGAGCCCGTCAACTGCTTGGTGTAAATCCCGATATTCTAGAAGTTTCAGGGTGTCTTCCAATGGCTAGAAGAAAATATATCTAATGCTCTTAAAGAGAATAAATACCGATACGTTTGGAAACGTCTAAAGACCACCAAGTGCATTTGGTGCTCTTGAAGACACGAATTACTGATGCCAGCGTATTCATTATTTTAAATATCGTTTTAGGCGAACGTATCTTCCTCCAAAGTTACTTTATAAAAATTTATGTTACTTATTTTGACCAACAAACTATAAAGTAGACATGGTACATTCCAGGTCCGCAATTATTTAAGCTCTATTTAGGACTAGTTTATGAGTGAAGGCATATTTAAAAATGGGAACCTTTAATATGAAAAACCGGGCCTTATTTACCTGTCTGCAGGCCACTAGGGGCACGTACGAGCATAATCAATAATATATATATAATATATAATAATATGTAGCTTTTCCCTCAAATTACATTAAAATAATGCATGTTTAGCTAGCTTTGCCATCCCATTAGCCCGGGTAACACAAGTAATTCGAGGCCCATGCTTTCAAAATGCTCACATTCCTGACAGGAAACAGAAGTATCAGCAAACTGTGTAGGCAGCTTTCTGATAGCTTTGTTAAAATTTGGAGCAAGTATTGATAACCCACAGGAGTGTGCAAGTTAGAATGGGTCAATTTCCATTAATGGGATACAATTACTGTTTACTTTCCAAACGAAAACTCTCCCTGAATTAAAGGTTTTTGCTTCGGTAATTTTACCAGCAGCTTAAAATCGGAAGCTGGAGATGGAGTAAGGGTGGCGCAAGGAATGTGATCTTATCAAAGTCTTCGCCTCAACATTCAGTTTCCTAAGAATCAAAAATGAAAAGCGCCTGAGGAATATCCTTTGGCCACTCCCAGACCTTAAGCTCCCTAGAAATATCTTATACCATCTGAGAATAACGTTACAACTTAGGCTGCAAGTTGGCAGTGCAGACACGAGTGATCGCGTCTGTCTAAACGCCCTTAAATAAGTTAGGAGGTGGGTCATGATCTACCGACTGGTGCGGGTGAATGGATTGGTCGAACTGGACCAGACTACTCTACAAACAATCACCTTATTGGGCACTTTGGGCCGTTCCAATTTTTGAATTCGGCGCGTTTCGGACAAACGGAAGGGTATTGGCAGGTGTGCAGTAGGAGGAAGACATTTTCTAGTCCACACCGCATTCTCTCCGTCGCCCATACACATCGGATTACAAGCCCCTGGCAAGACTACCGAATGCGCCTCCGCAAACCGCCACACTGCATTTGCCAGAGTTGGTGGCTGGGATCTCTCATATGCGTGAAAGTGACATAGAGGCCAGATTAACAGGGATGTCATTTCAGCCTGATTCTGAGTGTCAGGACCTCAGCACGCAGTCATCCTCTGAAGCAGTATTCAAAATGTGCCGAAAGTCACTTCAGCCTGGCAGTGGGCATGACGTTTCCTGAGGCCTTTTGACGTGTCGACTGGTTTGGAGTAAGAAATTTCGGATCTCCTACGAGGGCACTTTTAGGGAGGCATTACGTGACAGGGTGTTAGAGATCATTCTATTCAACAGCCGTTCTTGTTGCGATACAAGTAGACTCTCGGATCTGACTAATGAGTGTTTGCGGACCAACAGAAACAGTGCTCCCTGAGGGCTGGCACACCAAAAACCTTATAAGAAGCCGCAAAGCCCGATGACGGCACTGTGACATGATGACCATCAACCACTAGTATATAAGTTTGTTTGCCATCACTGCCTTGTGGTTAGGTTCTAGAGCCAAAACGCTGGAGGAGACAACCTCCGACAAATAATCCGAGGATCTGTTAGGGACCCGCTTGTATTCAAGATCCCCAAAGAAGCCTCAGGAAAAATCTTCAACTGCAGTACTACAATAAATGCTACAGCATCCGCGAAACCTGCTCCAGTGGTACGGGCGAATAGTATGCGAGCTAGTCTACTCAACCGGAAACGGACTCTTGGTATTAAATGTTGGAATTTTTGAATTTTCCTGAACTCTATTACCCGAAGTTTGACTGCGCACAATCTATTTTAGTAGAACGTTGATGTCTGCTGCCTGTGTGAAACCCGAATCCCCGACTCAGGCGCAAGAGAAATAAAGTTCCCAGGTGTCAACTCCCACTTCACCCTGTACCACCATGGTCTTCGCGTCTTTTCCCGTACACACGGTGTAGCTAGTGCCATCTCGGAACAAGCTACCCGCGCACTACTCGTCTGGGAACCAGTTCATAACCGGATGGCTTACGTCCGACTGAAGGTTCACTTTACGGTCATCTGTGCAGTTTTTATGTACTCACCAACACCGCGATAAGGAGACTATATTCGCAGCTACAGGAGTTAGTTTACAAATTCCCTCGCCATGCTCTGCTGATTGGTGCGGGGACTGGAATGGTCGGACTAGACCCGGAGACTCGTCAAACAATCACATTATTGGCCAGTTTGGGCTTGCTTTTCACTGCGACAATGGTTAGAGACTGCTGATTTTAACTGATCAGAACCTACTATTTTTCACTAGCACGTATTTCCAGCAGCGTTAACGTCTGCTGAGCTGGTATTCAAGCGACGCCCATACCATCAGTCAGATCGACTATATTCTAGACAATTTTGGGTTCAGCAGCAGGGTTCTCGATAGCAGATCGATACGTGGTACAGCAACTGATAACATGAGCCGGAACTTGTTCTCGTTCGAACAGGCTTACAGGTGCACCTCCAATCCGCGTCCCAAATGCAAACTGCTAGACACCTCGAGGTCCTTAGCAGAGGAATCGGGCCCTGTTTTACGACATGAACCGATGGAGAAGACCGTGGCCAATGGTCACCACTGAAGTCATCAGCTTCCGTGGCAGCTGTGAAAATTTTTGGTTTCACCCCGCGGTGGAGCAGTTACTGCATCAATGGAAGAACCCTGCAGTCTTCTGCACAGACGTCTTTACGCAGGTTCGGGCATGATGCTCCCTTCCGCCAGCCCCAGAAGATTACCTCTAACTCGGCTAGGGATGAGCGGAAAAAATACTGAACTAAAATAGCGACCTCGATGGACCGGGTCACAAAAGTTGGTGACATTTAAAGACTCAAATTATCCGTCAAGTTAGAAGTAGGCCCTGAGTGACTTTTCGCGAAGTGAATGGCGGCCAAGTTTCAACGATGGCATGCGCACTTCGAGTACCTTCTCAACTTGTATACCCAACCCAATCTACCACACTCTCGCTCTCCTCTGTAGCGAAGTTTTGTCTCTATTTCTCTCTCTCCAACTTACGCAGTGTCTTGCGATCCCCATTCTGAAGGAGAAGTCGCAGATTATATAAAACGCGGCGTAACAACAAGGCATCCGGAAAGGATGTTGTACACGGTTGACTTTAGAAGTATTGTGTCGATTATCTAGCACCCTCACTCCATGAGGCGATCGAACGAGCATCAAGAGACGAGTTCGGTCCTAATGCTTAGAACTGGGGAACCCTTGTACCCAAGGTGGGAGAAAATACAGGCTGCTAGAACTACTGTTGTTGCGAAAACCCTCGCTGTTATCTTTTTCAGGCAATTCTAGGCTGTACGTGACTCTGGAAAGAGGCCCAAACAAATCGGGTTCCGTGCTACATGTGTACATCTGGACCATGTCTTTACACGGAGGCGCATTCTGGAATCCCGCCACGGCTACCAACACCTGACGGCCATCTGCTTTGTTGACTTCGCCGCTACTTTCCAGTCCATCCAACGTGAGTCCTTGTGATGGATAATCGCACTAGATGGTGTATCAATAAAAATAATCGCAATGAACAAGGCCTACTACCGCTCCGCCACTGACCAACTGTCCCATCTCTTTGATAGTCTCTGTGGAATTCGTTAAGGCTGCATTTTGTTGGTCATTCTCCTCAACGCCTCAACTGACTGGATTCTCAGAAGGGCTGAATATGGCATTGCATTGTACGTGAGTAACGATTGACGGATGTGGATTATGCTGACGATATCATCCTGCTGCTCATAAGATTTTGTGACCTATAGTCTGTTATACAGCACGTGAATAAAGTCGCTAAGTTGATTGGTCTATCCAAAAACTCTGGGAAGACCAACGTGATTTCGAGTTGCACCCTTCATCAGGACGAAGGATTTCTCGAGAGTACTTGAAAAAGTAGACAGTTTTCAATACCTCAGCTACTGTTGAATGGATATATTAGGGCTGATATTTTCCCCAGAATCAATGCTGCTTGCCGCGTTTTCTTAAGCCCTAGAAAGTGCCTATGGATCCAACGCAACATCTCCATCGCCACGAAGATTTGTGTAAGCCGTGCATCCTTCCGTGCATTCTCTATGGTTGAGAATGCTGGGATGTGCCCTTGGAAGCCGACCGAAAACTGGAGGCACTTAAACATCCGTCCTTAAAGACCCTCCTTCGAACGACGTACACCGGCCTCGCCTTAAATAGGACAGTCCGCAGTCACCGCGACAAAATCGCAAGGACAAAGCAGGCCATCCATGAAAGAGGAAAGAAGCAGATTAGGCACTTTCCTCGTCGTTCACCATTCGAGCAGGTATCTTTCTCTCTCTGGTGGCGTCGAGAAGGGAAGCAAACCAAAACCTGGCTGGACAGAGTTCGTCAAGACAGGGAAGTTCTTGTTGAATGTTTGGTATTCGGTTTACCTCACTGGTGAAGAAAATGGGTTAAAATGCCCACAGCTGCTACTGAGGAGCACCACACGTGGAGAGCTAAAGTACGTGACATCATCGAGGTCGGGTATGTTAAGCAAGACCGCAACCGTACCAAGTACAAATTGTTAGGCTCTGACCTGATGCTCTCTGATCAAAAATAAAGAAACCAACACAAAGAATGTCCACTCGCGTGTCAAGGCTACAAACCCATCATCGGACAGGCAATTTTGACGACAGCTGTGATCATAAAACCAATCTATACACCTTATTTGATAGCGCTTTGTTTGACTCTGATGATGGACTCCCATGCCAGCTCGAAAGCTTAGCGATGTAAACCGTTGGTCCAGAGACCCAAGGTGCAGTAGGATGAGCATATATTGTTATACGATCGGTGAGAAACCTTCCCACCACGGCAATTCCGATCAAACCCGACAACGGTTGCCTAGTTCAGTGGTGGAGCATTGAACATGAGGCTGGACTACCAAAGATTCCGGGCTCAAATTTCAGGATGTCCAAACCTGAGGGTACGTGTGGCTGACAGATGAGGTTTGCTAAGCATTATATGGCCCTTCCAGACCACCTGGTGCTTTTAGTATTCCTCTTATATCCCTAGGATGGTAAATGCCTGCGAAACATGCAATCGGAGGTGCATATGGGCTGTTGAGCACTCGCTGAGTGGTCACAAGATCGTTCGGATTGCGGCAATCGCAACGTCTTTGCACTACACATCGAGCAGTAAGGAACCCTCGGGGCGCAGATGAGAAATCAAGGTCCTAAGTAATAAGCAAACCTTCCAGATAGTTGTATTCAGCCAAAACGCATGCACCAGTTTTGAAAATTAATACTACATGTGGTTTGCAGATTTTAATTAAACATTTAACCCAGTTGTAAAAAATTCGTGACCTCGGTGCGATTAGAACCCATGACGGCAAAAGGAAGGCTTTGGAACAGCCTTTTGGTGTATTCTAGATTTATTGCCTTCGAAATCCTATTTGGACTGTATCAGACTTGGTAGATTTCATAAGTTGCGTTAGACGGGGCGGCTAACTTCATCCAAGTGTGATTAAAACTCAAGACGCCCGGTGGGACCTCGTAGATCATGTGACGAGAGCGTTGCTGTAATAATGCCTTCCCTTTGCCATCGTGGGTTCGAATCTTACTGAGATCGCCGATCTTTTAGCAATTGGATATATGAATTATAGCATCCCCCTGAACCCGGCGAACCATTCATGTAGAGATGGACGCTTGTCATGTACCATCTGTATATTAATGGCTGGTTGTTGACAGTTTGCGAATCTTACATAATTATGCCACTGTAGCTGGTGGATTTCCGCCTCCAGTATTCATGTCAGCTTTCTGACTGAACCCCTTAAGACTCATTTCGAGTTGTTTATTCCAAATTATCCCATCCATTTCTGAGGCGATTATAACGCGGTAATTTCAAAACTAAGGTATCTACTGGAAAGTACGAGAGAAAGACTGGGAGACCCACTGATGAGCCAAATTCCTCGCAGCGGCAAGGTAGGGGCGCTTAATGTTTTGGGGCTTTAAGTTAGTACCTGTGCTGTCAGTATGGTAGCCCGCGCAACGGAAAATTGCAAAACAGCTTAATCACGCTATTCGCTCAAACAACAGGTAAGGCAAAAGCCAGTTAAAGGAGGTTTTTGTACCCTATTACAGGCCTAAATTTAGTCACAATATCTCGTTAAAGTGTTCTCTTTAGTCAGTCATACAAATAAGTAAAAATGCAGGGTTGGAATCGTCGCAGACACAATCGGCTGACTGTCCGAGAGGAAAAGCCGGAGTCAGCTGAGGATACGGCAGAAGCAGAGGTCAAAGGACTGGCAATTCAGAACTAAACGCCCGGCCAAACTGACAAATGCCCAAAGGACCAGCCAAATAGGGGACACCTGGAAGCTGAAGGAAGAGGGTCTGCAAGGTTATAGGGGCCGGGGGTGGTGAAAGACAGGTGCGACAAAAGAAGTTATACGCGTTTTGGGATAGATGCCTCTGATCAGGGCCGGGACTTTAAAGGGGAGGGGGTGTGAAAAGAATCAAGTTGAACAGAAAAGTCTTAAAAATGATCAGAGGAAAGGGAGGCGCAGAGGCAGGATCACTTTCAGAGAATCTAAAACAACTAAAAGGAACATCGTCTTTCGGGGGGTGGAGCGGCTATATGCATGAAAATTGAGTTCAGAAAAATAGGTCTATAAGGTGTGTCTGCTCACGTGCAGTTGAATCAAGCCAACACCGCCACCCGTGACCAGGTTTCACTTATAGTTTAGGCAAAAGTAAACAATTCAAGAATTAACCCTTATTCCGAGGACAGGAGCGACGCGAAAGACCAAACTTTTAGTTTGTCAGGGTACGCGGAACATGGCGGGGAGGGGTGGAGGAAGGTATATTAGAAGGCGGGTTGCTCGGCAACCTGAGGGGCCTGACTGGACACATTAGGCTTTGAGGTATCGGGAATGCAGTAACAATTTGGCAAGGCGAAGACTGTGGGAGATGGAGGTTGAAAGGCGGCACCGCCTTTGAAGCTGTCATCCAGAAAGAGTTGGCCTGGTTTGATTGATCTCGATCGAGTGCCTCCTCCTCGTTGTTTCTGCCCAAGGTTAAGCAGATTTTCGATTAGAAGGAGCGCATAGTTCACGTTCGCTTGGTCGCCAGTGACAGACACGAAACGACTCTGTGTACCCGGCATAAAGACGCCCTTGTGAGAGGCCTGGATAAGGGTGCCTGTGTGAGCCTGCAGGTCAATCAAAGTTCGACCCTGGGGCCCGAGTAATCGTCCAATAAATGTTTCCGGGATCTGTCCAATCAAAAAAGAAAAGGCAACGAGAGGTCGTAGTACCGCAGATAATGCAACCCGAGGGAAAGTATACAGATTCGATAAGGTTTCTGAGATGTTTGGAAGGGTGGATTATTCCGCATGATAATTCCCTTGAGGGGGACTCTAGGTCAGAGATCGAAGATGAAACGGACCTCGGTAGCCTGTACTGTCTGTTGCACATGATGCCAGCATTAACGGCAAACCGACCGAAATGCGATATAACATTCAGAAAAAAGTGTGACCCTTAATGAGCAGTTCTGTTTCATATGCCAACAATCGCCCGGCTGCTCCTTCTTCAGAACTTACAAACTTGCTTGGGCAACGATCTCGACTTGTTGGAGTTTTTAAAAAAGAACAAGCATACTGCTCTAGCCCCCATGAATAACAGCATGAAATTCCGTGAATTTCATTGCTAATGAAAACGAAAGCTAGCGAAACGCAATGGTTGTTAATTATAATGTACCACTGAAACCTTAATCAAAATTCAATGGGCTGATGATAGTCAAAGAAATGAAGCAGTAGGTTCATGTGGTTTGGCAAATGTATATGGTATGCGGTTGCTGAAGAAAAAATACATCTCTCGCAGCTATAATCCAACATCCTTGTTAATATAATGACGAATTCGTGCCTCTTTTGGCTTGATTGAATTCCCACACATTCATTGTCTAACGCAGGGATAAACGCTGCTGAGGGGCCAGCCCATAAAGTATGATTAATAATAGTTTTATTGTTGAAAAATCGAACGCCAGTATCAACTGCCAGTAGGTCAGTCAAACTGTCCCAAATCTCTAGATATCGTATAAGACCATCACTCTATACAACATAGATACTCGGATATGCTGAGCCAACATCGAAAAGTGGATTCGAAAGTTCATATTTGTACGCAGCACTACCTACTGTCAGACATTAAGTAGCACGTTAATCCAATGTGAACATGTCTTGTTTTCACAAAATAATGATAATGATAATAATAATGAACATACCAAAAGCTCCCTTGTACAAATTGGCCCCATATTTGAAGAGAGAGCAGGCCGAACCGTTGTAGTAAATGGAAGACCCAACATTGGGGAATAGAGGTAGTCTGGGGAAGGAGTAACGCTTGAAGATTCACCCTTAAGCGGATCCGTAGGGTTCGTTGATGGAACTTTTTGTTCAGGAGCGCCGGTGGATGGCCACGCTGACCAGATAGCATCGTTGAAAACGTCACCTGCTACACATTGTTGGGTAAGTGAGGGATCAATAAACTGGCCTCCCAGTGGCGAATGCAGAAATGTCGACAGAACGTGCTGATCGGAGGTAAAAGAGGACTTGCTTTCGGCAACCGAGTATGTGAAGGGGGCTGCGGTCGAAGGGTGGGCAGAGGTGATGGAAGCAAGGAAAGCTGACTCCTGATGCGGCTGAGAGGTCGGTGAGGGGGAGGCTGATGAGGAGGCTGGCATGAATGGCAGGGCGGTAGGCAGGGAGACAAACGATGTGGGAAGGGAAAAGGTGCCGATGGGAAAGCCAGGAGAACCGAGAAATGGAGGCGACTGCGGCACGTTCTCAAAAACACCGGCACCTAAGCAAAATATCGGGAAAAGGTGAAAAAGTAGATGTTTAAAGGGCAATAATTCGGGTGAAGTTGCGCAGGCAACGTCAAAACCAGCGGCTAATTATGGCGTCGGGCTGGAGAACAAGTTTGACCTTGAACCGGAATTCCTACTGGTCTTGTTAATTACCCACTCTGCATAGAAATATATATATATATATATATATATATATATATATATATATATATATATATATATATGATAGAGTGGGGCTCACAGATCTGCTTAAGGAACATGTATGTTCCGTTGTGCCCTGGAGCTCAGACTAGAGCTCTCGCAGGCGGTCGCATAGTGACGTGTAGCATATGTTGATAAGGTGGAACCGACAAAGACAAGGGAGACCGGAATGGCCATTTCTGGCTTATTAGCCGTCATCAACCAGTCATACCCAATCCCAAGTGTGGCACACCTGGTGCTACTTTCATCCGAAAAAAATATCCGGGTGAAGATGTAGTCTCAGATAGTTGTGGATGCCCTAAAAATGAGTGCGCCCCCTTCTCTCTGACGGCTCAGGCGGTTAGGTCAAGGAAGCTGTAGACAAATCAAACGGCCTGGCAATGAAGTTTATCCCGTGAATGATATTTTGCAAAATAGTAGTCCCTGGGACCCTGGAACCGACGGCAAACAAATCTCTCCGGCATCTCGTATGCTCCGTCGCTTTCCTAAGCTCTTTTGTAGAAAAATGTCCTCCCTCTACTAGTTCATGTCACATTTTGCGGGATCAAAGGCGTCCATTCTTTTTATAGTACTTACTATTCAGTATGGCAGTTTTGGGGTAGAGAGACGGTGAGAGTTGGGAAACAAGCAGTGAGGAAGCAGGGGACTGCTGACGTTGTGGTTGAGGGGAGGCGGCAAAAACACTGGGACCCGTACCATTCGCGCCGCCGCTGCCAGCAGCAGCAGCCGCCGCCGCCACCGCAGCAGCAGCGAAAACAGCGGACGCAGAGTTCGACTGAGGCAGGGGTGCAGGGCTGGTGACCGCCGAAGCAGAAAAACCACCGGCAGCACTGGCACAGCACCCACCCCGGCCGCCGCCGCCTCCCCCACCGCCAGCACCTAGTTGAATGAAGGCATTCATGGCAGCTGCAGCAGCCGCCGCATTAGCCAGATCCATAACGGGAGCGGTGGCCGGCAGACTAGCTAATGGTAGCGGTGGCTCCGAAACCTGAGCTGGAGTCATCAAACATGCTAGGACTGCGTTAAGTGAAGAAACATTGTGTCCGGAGGGTGCAGTGGTAGCGGTGGCCGCACGAAGGTAAGGCCAGAGACCGGCAGCACCAGCAGGGCCTGCAAGGGGGGTGGGGAAGGCGCAGGCATAGGGTGAACCGGTCGGGTAGATACTGGACACTGGACCCCGCACATCTGAGTAGGAGAGGTTGGGACAGGAGGAGGACTGTGGATCGGAGGCGATGATAACAAGGATGAGATCCATTGCCAAACGCATTTGATTCAATTCCCCTAAAACAAAAAGGCTCCACGTGTAGGCGTATTCTCAAAGCGGATAGCAGATCGTTTGCTAAGGTCAGAAACTGCGGCCCCAACACAAGAAAAGAGGCTGGTTCTACACCAGTAGGCTTCAGAAAAAACGACAGTGATATATAAAACAGTTTAGACAGGCCAAAATAAAAACGCCCATATATGTCTATGGCATCACAATTGGTATTCACATGGCTGTCAGTCGCTTAGAGGATTAGGAGGTGATTCTTCTGTTTGTGAGCTGATCTACTTTAAACAATTCCATTACTTTAGTAGAGGATTTGGGCAGATTTAAATAATTCCTTTGACCAACTTGTGAAAATCTCGAAGGCTTGAGTACAGCCAACGCTCTAGCCAACTGAGCTACGCCGCCCTTTCGGGAGCAGTGAGTGTAATCACACTTCCTTCAAGTTACCGGCCCAACTTACTGCAACGCCCAGCAGTAGGTTGGGCGGGTAACTTGACTCAACTGTGATTAAATTCACGGCTCCCGGTGGTGGCCTCTTAGCTCTGCTGGCTAGAGCGTTGACTGTACTAAAGCCTTCCCCTTCCTGGTGTGGGTTCGAATCCCACCAAGGCCGCCGTGTTTTTCACAAGTGGGTCAAATGAATTCCATTATTGCAATTAAAAATCAGCGCAAAGACGTTGGAGCTTACAGTACAAACGACGGGGAGTCCGTACTTTTACGAATGCGCTTGGAGCATCCATGTAGTGCTTACTTTCAGCGTTGCTAACCGTGGTAGACATCTACCTACCTGCATCACATTTTTTTTAAATAGTGAGAAAAGTCACGTATTCCAAACTGATTGGTCGTCATAAGTTAAATACGATTAAAAAATTGCTGATAAGTGCTCATCAACCGGACTTCCGGGAGGCCATCTAAGATGAATTTGTGGATGAATGAGCACTAATCTACTCAAATGTGCGGTGATGCTAATGCAACCGACATAAGTTCCTGCGTAGAAAAATAGCAATAATAGTGAAGCAAAGAACGGCGGACAAAAGTCAAATTGAAGATGAGAAAAGTTGAAAAAGTGGAAGGAGGATAAGAATAAAGACAAATCAAGAAAGAAAGGAAGGGAGAAGACAAAGAAGAAGTAGAAGAAGAACAAGGCACAGCCTTACCGCGGAAGTCCCTGGGAGATTAAGAGATTGAGACAACAGTAAATAACAACCGATAGGCTCGGTAATGACTACTCTGCTATGTTCGGAAGACGCCGAAGGATTCAGAAAAGCAAAATGACTTCGGTAACTACTTCATTGCATGCTCGACCGGTCTAGAAAACTTATTCTTCCTGGATCTAGACGATGTACTGTACACAAAGGCGTAAGAATTAACAGATGCTGCTCTATTTCTACTAGGGTTGATTGACTTGATATTCACACCCTTCACTGCCACTAGATTTGACCTGTTCACTCATTTTTGTTTAATAACTCGCGAAGCCCAGCAGAATTAGAAGACTACTAAATTTTCCAAGAAAAACAGACATTGTGATGCTCTATCTAGGGTAAAGAAAACAAGACTAAGATTAAAAAATATGTTTTAACGCAGGAGTATTCTATGGAAAGTGAACGGGAAGGCAGTCTGCCGTCAGGTCCACCGTAGCACCTGTTGTTCTGGGGATGATTGGTTTTTCGAAATTCAACCTGGTTACATAAACCAACGCCACGGACGCAGGTATTAAAGCTCATTCAGAGAAAACAGTGAATGCCGACAGACGTCCACAGATAACCCCGAAAATTCGATCTATCAGGATTGACCAATTACACCTTCAAGGTTTCCTGGGACCTTGTGACACCGTATTCCATACCGTCACGGATACCGATAAAAACATCGAACACAGTTAATGATATTTTTGGTGCTGGGGGAAGGAATATTGTGAGTACCTTCCTGCGTGATCAGCCTTATACTGTAGCATAGGTTCCACAGACATAACCACAGAAGCCTACAAGTTAGTCCCAAGATTAAATCTTCAGGTTCGAACGAAAAATCATTTCGTCAGGAAAGAAGACCGCCCATGTCCGACTAAGCACACCACAGAAATTGAAGTTAATTCGGAATTTTCATCTGATGACCTGAGCAAGGAAAATCGCGTACCATTTGCTTAACGCTGGCCGCTTTCATATAGAAAATATATCCCACGGGTGGGATTAAGCTCTTATTAGGGAGGGAAAATATTCTCAACATCCTTGGTACAACCAACCAACTTTCATCTGGAAATATTTGAGCCAGCTGCCTCTCTCTCCGAAAAGCCGCATCCTATGTAGTGAAAATTCAACCATCTTATTTTAGGTGGTCGCACAGAACGAGTTATAGTAGCTACAACTAACGCACAGAAGTGATTTTTCAATAAACAATCTACGGAAAGTTGTGCCATCTTCAAACCGGGAGTTTAGATGTGCGGAATACGGTTTCGGAGCAAGTCCCGATTTTCCTAGTTCTTAGCATCCCCAAACTAGATGACGTGGGAGAAAATCGTAAGAATACTCGAGAAGAGAGAGAGAGAAGAGAGAGAGAGAGCAAGAGCTAAAGCATTTGATCTTCCTATTGGTAGAGCCCATGTGCTTCAGAAAAGAAATCCAATCGGTCTGCTATTAGTGAGTGAAAGGGGTCAGTGCTGTTTCTCATTTGTCAAAACGCATGACACGTTCAATGAGAGATTACATGCGCTTTGATATCGAGAAGGCCACTTATGGATGTGGAATTTAAATTCGGTAAACAGAGAAAACCATTGGTAAGTAAGCTTCTACACGGTGATATGTTGCATCAATGGTGATAAGTTTCAAAAGTAAGTCCGTCAGTTTTACTGGTGCTGTGGGGGCAATCGATGCTGCTAAGGGTCTCAAATACATACAGAAACGCCTCTAATTTAGAACTTTCAGGCGTACGAACCAAAAGGACCGAACGTCCAATATGTGCTTGCTTAACTCCGGCATGGTTTTGGAGAAGAAAATACGTGTACTGAGTTAATACCGTGCTTATTTATGGATGGAAATTTGAATAAAGTATAGTGTTATGTAAAGTAATGACTTACAAACATTTCGAGTTACGAACGGCCGTTCGGAAGTAAACTCGTTCGAAAGTAGAGAACTTTAGGTATAGCGAAAAATTCTACCAATTCTTCATCATCCGATGGGCTTTTCATGCACGTTTGAATGTGGAGAAGAGTTTAGCACTCCACAGTTAGGAATTGCATTTCTATGTTTCGGAGCACGGCCTGCACCTACATATAATAATAATTGTTTTATTAAGCTGCCGTGCTGGTACTGGCAAAGCAACCCCTTTGTAATTTCCTTGGTGTGCCCTCGAAACAGGGTGTGCCTCGTTCTAGTGGACTCAAACCGGGACCACACCACCTGGCGATCTGAATCCGATCAGAAGCGCTGAATCAGTGCCAGTTCACAGCCACTGTCCTGCATATGTGGGGAAACGCGTTAAACAGGGTCCCATTTTTAGTCGATCGAAAGGAGCGAACGTGCGATTGGTGCATAGGTGGGAGGGGGGGAGAGAGAGTTTGAAGCCGACACCGAAGTAACCCCCTCCGCCACGGTAATTCAGCCCAGTCTTCACTACATTAAACCAGGCGCGCTTGAAACGGTTATGAAACCAGAAAGTTCACAGCTTGGAAGGTTGCCACCTGGTACGGATAACGCTGTCCTATTTAGGAGTTAGAATCAGTTCGTAATGGCTTCTTCCTTTCAGCAGCCTTTGTGGCACCTCTGACTGCTGTGAAACCTAAGACTTGCTCGTTGCGCACGCAGATTTTAGAACTGCTTAGATTTGTCAGTCACTGCGCTCGTTTCCATCTCCGGACGTCCTGACATCGTCTTGCCACCGGAACGCGGTGGGCGTGCAAACTGTGTGAGTCATGTGCGACCAAAGTCTTCTTCACTAAAGACAAATTCACGCGAAACGCAGCCCCCTGGAACAGTGATGTTTCGCATCGATTGCAATAAATAAACTATCAGATTACTGGGTACGTCCACTGGGGAAAAATAACGGCATGATCTAGATAGGAGATACACGGACTCGCGTCTGAAGAATAAGCAGCAGTGGATCATGCTACGACAGGTGCGCAACTCTACCTAGAAGCCACTGAAGCCTGATGAACAGTTGTGGACGGAACCGAGTTATATCGTCACTTAGCAACATTCCGAGCGTGATTAGAAGCTGCATCTGAGAAGGGACTATCTGTCTCTCAGTCTTCATCAATGTGTTAGCGACTTGTTGCATAAAAAGATCATTATACATTCACAACCCTTGCCCGATACGTAACAAAACAAAGTTTATAGCAGTAAACAAGGCTTTGGGGAAACCTCGCTAGTAGTTCAGATCTCAAACACAGGCTATGGCAATCAGAATGAAACTGTCATTACACAATCTTCTACGCCAAACTGAAGAGATGCATGGTCATCATGTCGATCGCGCTTAGGAAAGGAGCATAAACATTGATTGCCTACCAAAACCAAGCGCGAACGTTTAGCCACTTTAACGTGAGCTTTCTAATAAGCATCTGGGCGGGCAAATAGCAAAAAACACTCTTCAAAAGGTAAAATGGATTAGACCTCCATGAGCTATCGACGTCGAAAGAATGGCGGTCCAAATTCAATCAAAACATATATTGTACGCTGCCTAGTAAAAGGATGCTGACAGCTGAGGACAGAAAACACTCCATTGAGTTGGAATCGATTATGAAATTCCGGGATACATGCCAGTCTGTAGTAAAAATCAGAGTTGTAGTTTCCCAGGTCAACATGAAATAAAAAACGAAAGAAACACGAAGAGGATCAGTGAAATGCTAATTTTAACTACCTAACATCCCCTTTTACGTTCCTTCAGTGCTAGCTTTGGCGGGCTTTTTAAATTGAGCCGCCATCTTTTATGCTCTCCATTCGCATGTAAATCCTCTTATATGTATGTCGGTTGGCCTATTTTACCCATGATATAACGAATTTTTGACCCATTTGTTTATTCAACAAAATGAGGTCATCAGTGCACGACGCTGGCACCGTTTTGAAAGAAGTCCAATTTTTTCAATATTTTGAGACGCATTTAAGGACGATTATTCATGATGTCAATGTATGCATTCTTCGGCCATTCATTTGTGATCTTCCGGTGTTGTGTGGTTTATGTTTCAAATCTTGTTTATGGTGAATGGAGGACATTTTTTGCTGACAGTTTTGGAATTTTACTTTCAAAATAAAGTATGGCTCTCTCTCTCTCTCATCCTAGGGGACACCCGCCAGCCTCCCGCAACAGCAAGGGCAACAAAATTGACACCGCGCGGTTAGTATTCAAACCCACCCAAACTACATCCACTGTGAGCACTGATATACAATACAGCTCAGATTGAATGGAAAAATACTGCGACTTTCAGCCACGTTATCATAGAACACAACTAATTAACTGCCTCTTAGTGCAGACGTACAGTCACGACCCTTATTTGCTTTGATGGACACCTTCTCGCCCAAAGCGGTACGCAGTTGGAGTCAAGGGAGACTGGCTCATTATCCGTTGTCAACCCGTCATACTCAACCCCAGGTGGTGCGCCACCCGAGGATCGAACCGGATACCCGTTGATTAGACGTCCAACGCTCAAACAATTGAGCCACAGGTGGGTAGTAGGCGGGCTCGAAAGAAGAAACAGCACTTATGACTCCGTCGGAATTTTCGTTCGATACGAGTGTATACGCAGCATTTGGGGGCGAACACACGGACAGGCAGCCAACAAACACTAAACAGCCGCCACCGGTCTGCCGGTATACCCTTCCTGGGCTCCGTGAGCAGCCTGAGAGCTGAACGTTAGATACACAGGCACGCACTACACTGGCAGCGCTTTTATAGTAGACGTAAACTAGGTTCACGGGAGCATAGCACGCCTTGGGCGGATTATTCTCGTCACCCAATGCCTGATAGCATCTCCAGCGGACTGGATTCAGTGAGTTAAGAAGAGAAGAGACAGAACGTTAGACCTCCCCAATAGGATATAAAATGAGCTACCGAAAGCTGTACCAGGCTGGAGTTACTTCTCTCCTCAATGTAAATTTCACGGCAAATAATAAAAAAGAGAAAGTCGACACGAGCCACTCCAAGGATCGTTCAGTCGTGTTGAGCTCAGTATGAGTGTGGCCCGAGCAGGCAGCTATCCAGCCCTGTTATGCACTGCAAGTACACTCAACTTTAGCAATCGTTAGGCCCTCGTTTTCGCTAGAATTTTATGGGCGATATGTACGCTGAGCGAGTCGAGTGAGGCGAAATTGTAAAAATAGTCAATTCTCGGGCAAATAACCACTAAGCCCTTGTGGAACTGATCAGTCATGTTGCTAATGACTAACAACGTATCCAGCTGACTCAGTGTTAGTCAGAAACAAGTAAACTGCGTGCTTGCGACGAGACTGCAATGCATTGCCAGCGAAGTAATTGAGCATTCAGTAAGATAAACAATAAACTACTTACAGCATTTACTTTGCATAACTCAATTCCCTGTATACGCCGAATATGTAGAAAGGTTCCTGAACACACGGTAGAGCAAAAAAGGCAGTTTTGTTGAATGCACGTAAACATGTACACTTACCGGCAACAATTACGCACCGCTCTGATAGATTGAATTCTCGCGACTTTTGTGAAATTTGCACGTAGGCGCCGGAGCGCTCCTTAATTTCCTGGATGTAGGCGCCATTCTTGCCGATAATCATGCCGGCAGTGCTGTTTGGGACGAGAATTTTGACCTATCGGAGGAAATTGTTGTGTGAAGTTGGTACAAGGCTAGCATAATTAGTCACGCTATAACCGGAGGTAACTTTATCATAAAACTCAGTTTCACCTGCACGTGTAGAGCACGCACCAGTTAAAGGAAGACAAGTATCGGTAAATATACGGTTGAAATAGCATTATGGCCCAATGCATGAGAGATTAAGATGACTATTTATAGCTTATTAGCCCTCGTCAGTCAGCCACACAACCGCGACGCAATTGGTGAGTACCACACTACCACTAAAAATACGCTTTTCGATCTAATATTACGGCTAAAACATTGTCGCCTGTGGAGGTTAAAACAAACAAGAAAATCGGAGTAAGTGCACCATTAACAGCGTTCCGAAAGCTGATTGGAGGAGACCGATGGGATATCAGGATCAATTCCTACCTCTAAAAAGCCAATTATCAATTACTAGGTATGTCAAAATGATAATAGAAGTTTGTTAAAACAACCGACTGCTTGAAGGCGAAGACATAAGAAAGAAAGGGGCTCGGGAGAGGATGACCGCAAATTCGGGAGAATGGCATATAAACTACAATAGAGGCACACATGCTTCGTCAATCAACACAATTCACTATGCTTTCTTGACGTTGATACCTGCGCTTGCGCGATCAAGTGTAACAATGCAAGTTTACCTGCCGACATTACACTTGCAATCAGAACTGGTTTTAGCATCAGACAAAACTTACTCTTAGTGAACAGTAGTCGCAATAATTTGCCGGCTGCACGGCACACCAGACTAAAAACCAAAGGCGGGCAACCTAGGAGCTAGATCGGAGAGAAAAGCAAATAACACAGCTGACATTATAAAAATGACCCTCGAGAAGACACAGGTGAATAAGTGTGAGGAAAGGCCACCCTTTTATTTGAAGAGTTGCTCGCTCTAGAGAGCGTGCGTAAAACAATCTGACCTTTTAGAGAAGTAAAACAGGGTTGGGATTTCTACTTTAATGCGGCGTAAGGAGTGCGGGGTGGAGATGGAAATTGCTCAGTCTGGTTGGCTTTCGACTGCTCTGTCCATATGACACACAGGTCTAATTTGCGGGTTCACAAAACCGTGCAACCGTGAGCAGAAACCATACCCCGGTAACCAATTCGAAAGACAGTTATGGCAGCTACTTACTCACAATGGGGCCGAGAATAAAAAAGGGCAGGGATTGTTGTGCAGGCCAGTTTCCCGCTCAGAAACCTTCGACCCGGAGCTTACCAGACGGAGATCGGATTTCATCAGTAAAAGGAACGTAAGCCTGGAGCAGTTACAGCTACTACGCTGACCGGGACACGGAGATTAAGTGGATGCAACTAATACAGAAGTTCTCAGGCAGACGAAATCGGGACTGGTTCGAGGACATTGACGAAGAACTGCAATGCCTGCTGTCTGCTTAAGTCCAGATTCTTGAGGCGCATAAGGTCAACTTTGTTGCCATAAATAAGGGTGAATTCCTCCGAAACAATCACTAATTACGATAGAACCTGGGATAAATGCAGAACCAGCGACTGCCTCATTGAGCTGCGGTGGCATGAGTGATTTCTTCAAAACCAGTAGGCTCATCTATGACCACTAAGAAACAGTAACAGGGGTCAGCCCTCAGCTCAGACAGAACCACTGTACTGTTGGACAAGTCGCCAACCTCCGGACTGTTGGACCATAATCACTCATTCTCAGTCTACGGGGAGCCATCATCGGAATGATTCAATTGGAAATCGAAGATGCATTTGATCAATTGTCCTCCCAAGTAAACGTTCAAAACAGCGTAGCAGACTTCTAACGGCAAGGCCCCAGGCACCAAAGTAACAGAAGTAGAATTAGGCAAACAGAATGGAACGTAACTTCCATGAAGGTAACCTCACTTCTAAAGACATAAAAGGCACAAAAAAGGAAGCGACAATCAGAGTAACATCTCTCGCATATCAGTAAAGTCACAGCACCTTTTGCCCGTATTCTTCTCAATCGCCTGACCGTATACCTAGGGAGGGAGGGGACTTCCTCCACAGACTCCATGCGAATTCCGAAAACACATGTGAGCTACCCAAATGCTATTCCTAGCAGGAAACGTAGGAATACATATCAATAAAAAAATTTGGCACTGCACAACTGTCGTACACTTAATAAAGACGTTGGACCAAGACAGAGTCTGAAAAACCATGAGGAATTATGGACGGCTTCAATGGTCCTAGTAACTACCCCACGACGACATGGTGGCACGCATCCTGGTTAGTATATTGACGTTGAAGGCACGGAAAAGAGAGCTATCATACATCAACTGATACAAACTATGACATGTTCGATCATTTTCAACCGCAATCGGCTCACGGGTGAGGGCAAAAACCTCTGAAACAGCATCTGAAGTAACAACAAAATTGACGACGAAAATGCTACCTGGATCCTGAACTCTAGTCAGTCTTATGATCGTTTTTACTTCTGTACATTGAACAGCCGAATCCTTATCCTCCGAACTAAATAGATAAGATGCGGAAGCTTAGAACGTTTATAAAAACTATACACAGATGAGAATTCCTGATCCACTCAGCTGTTTATGCAGGATAGTAAGGATGAAACGCCAAGACTAGATATCGGGCACAAAAACCTTTGACAAAACTGACATGCAAAACATCCCGACAATACTGACGGCATGTTCGAAGAGTGTTCATCTAAGCGACTCCTTTATGGTTATATCACAAAGGAAGCCAGAAAGCACGCCACATGAGCACCATAAAAGGCTGATTTCACTGTTTTGGAATCAACTAAAAAGCTTAGGAAATCTTAAATAGACTCGAAATATGGTAAACGGGAGTAAAGAATAACACAACAGTTTTGGAACCCAACAGAGGATAGGACAATCTTCAAGAAGGGAAAACTACAACATCGAGGAATCAGGTTGTCAGAAAATACTACCTCACGTGTCCTCACTGACAACGGAAGTGCAGAGCTTGCTTAGTTCTTTTTGGGCGTCCTTATTTATACCAAATTATACCAAATTGTACCAAATTATTTGTACCAAAATTATATACTGATACAACCACGCCAAATCGAACGCCGCAGAACACCAGACATACGGCCTTGACCCAATAACGAGAAGGTCACGCCAACTAGTCTAGTCCTAGGCGCCTGCCTTTCCTATAGGACATGCGGCGCTTTATTTGGCAGGTACTCTTAGCTACTGATTCCCCCCCTTCGCAGCCCAACACAACTCCACTTCGTGTCTACCCCGTTTATACCCTATCTAGTCAGACTGTCTGATTGCAACTTTGTTTTCTGTCAAATAACGACGGTGGTGCGCCCATGTAAAGTGACGAGGTCCACCACGGTGGGACAAGGGTGACTTGCACGTAAATTTGTTTATGGTGACGCAGAGTTTCTCTGGAAGGCAAAAAGCGAGGTCATCATACCTAGTGCTCTGTAGTGCGGGAATGAAATTAAATTAAAACACTCCATTTCTATAGGCACCAGGAAATAGGATACGATATGCAACATGGCAGAAACGGTTAATGGCCAGGATGCAAGCGCAATCCAATTTCATTGCAACGATTCTTCCTTAGAGGCAGAAAGGAAAGGTAGCCGATGACTGGCTGTTCCCATCGTAAACGTGCGAACGGAATGCTAAGCGCTTCCAGTGGACAAATCGAGGACTTGGCAACAGGGGAGAAGGCCGGCAACGCAAGTGATAGGTTAACTGAAATCGCCCTGCAAGAGAACACGTCATCGACCGAGGGCTTTTTCAATTTTTTTCTAGCGGAGGATAAGCTTGACACCAATAAGGAGGAGCACGCAGGTAATATAATTTTATCTGAAAGGAAAAACAACCTGTCTACAACTTTAGATGGCCGAAAGCGGAGAAAAAAATTGGACATTGCACTGATTTGTGCTGCTGCGATTACCGATTGGGTGAGGGTACTCAGATATTCACTAGAAAAGATAGGAGAGCGGAATGAAAACTCCGGTTAAGTTGGAGGACAATGCGACTAAGCAACACGCCAACAAAAAAAGGTTCCATCGTTTGGCCACGGACTCGCGTTCTATTGGCTGCGATTAGAGGTAATCCCCGTTATTCGGAATGGCGTTTACAAGCAGGCCTGAGGCTGAGACCGTAAAGGCGGTGAGGCAGCAACAAGCAAGCAGCAGTCAACAAATTCGTCGAAAATAAAACGGAGACTATAAGGGCTAAGTTTACTCTGGGTTAGAGTCTCTTACAAAAGCCCAAGCCCCAACCTTTGATCTCAAGGAAGATCCACCGCCCTAATCCCAACCCACATAGTAAACATTGATTCGAGACAGAGCAATAGCATGCGACGCACGTGCTAGGTACTTTTGCAGGGTCGACACACACGTATAAAAACAACAGCCTTAAACACTATTCACAAGTCAGATACATTACCCTAATCCTAGCTGAGCACCTTAACTTTGTTTTCAAGATGGAGCTTAAAAACGCGACTTACGCGTTAGAGTGTGTTGCAAGGTAATTCCTTCCTTCACTTTTATCAAAGTCAGTCAGCCATATCCAAACCCTATCCTAAGAATGTGTGAGGTACCCAGACGAGTTTCTTAGACCCAAGTCATACAGCAGCCAGACACGTTTTTCATTGCCGAAGAACGCTTAAATGGTCAGGATTTCAAAAGAACGTACAAAAATGTTCGATATTTAAAGAGAATTGAAGATCAGTACTTAAACAAAGTTTGACCTGTTGACTGCACCAGACACTAGGCCCAACAATTTTTTCAAGCAGTTCAGGTCATTTACGGTCAAAAACAGTAAAAGGATGGGCCTATGAATTAGAAATTTTTTGCCAACGTTATAGACCACAGTTGTGAAGTCGCCATACTAATAATAATAATAAATATTATTATAACAAAATTTCCAAATAATTACTCACTGTGGCATTTTCACTTTCCATTGAGAACACTCGCAGCCCACTGAGAAGAAAATTACGACTTAAAAGTTAATTCTTTTCCCCACGAAAATTGCATATTCTATGCTCGTTTCGGAAGTAATATCCTCGAACTGAAAGTTACTTTGTAGGCAAACAGCTTAGGGAAATGTGAAAAGAGAACCTGAGGATAAGCCGAAAGTTAAATATACGGAATTCAGAAAGCCATTAAATATCAAGGTGAGTAACAGAGAAGAGTAAGCCGATTCAGATCGGACAAGCGGCTCACACTTACGCAGGTGTACACTTGACTTAAATTTCGACGGGGTGATTATGCTATCACTTGACGCGTCATTTACCCTTAAAAACGCGGCTGTAAATGAAACGGAGAGCTCAATGAATGAATTCATTAAAAAGATCAAACTGAATTTAAAACGTCAGCCGACATGCCTAAAGAGTCAGTGCTGTGATGCAGGCTGAACGTATAATTTCCTGTGGATGAGCAGCTATTCAGTCAGATAGATGGATTGGCAAAGGACTCGACCGTGGGTCCACAGATGGCCAAGGATTTAATCAAAGTGGTTCGAAACCATGAATACATGCAGAATTTCGAAAAAAAGTCATTCTGCTTTTCAGAGAGCCAACTGTTCTGTAGAAAGACAAAATCCCCAAAACGGCTACTTTATGTGCGCCTGGTGGTAAAGCTTTTCGAGGAAAAAGGCGAAAATTTTGTATAATAGAAGTAGAAGGGAAGATATGCACTAATATTTTTATGTTTTTGTCGGATGGACGCAGAAGATGGGTTGATTTTCAGTTAAATCCAGTATGACAGGACCAGCTAGTGACATTAGGTTTTCTCAATAAAACATGGTGCGCAAGCTATCGGTTCATCTTGAAGGCAGTCAAAAACCAACTTTCCTCATCTTATTTTCCAACCGATATCCTGTCACCCGAAAACATTAGTTAGCAGGACTTCTTTTTAAACTCTCTTTCGGTTATTCCGGATATCAGTACCCCCGTTCTGCAGGTGGTCTTGCGCCAAATTCTGGGGAATAACAAGTCCTATGTCCTAAATTTAAAACTAACTCCAACTCTGATCCCAGCCCTAATAATACTCCCCTAAGCCTAAATCAAACCTTGAAAACTTGAATGCAAGCGTAAAAGCAGGTGGGGTTCAAAATTATTCAGCAATTTAGAAACGTTTTATACCGAAATTTACCTTTCTTCAAGTATAAAATTTGAAGAGGACGAAATTTTCTACCAAACGAGTTTAAGAAGGAATATTTTTGCGCATGTATATTTGAATTTATAGGGACAGTAAAATCAGTGAGAAGAATACATACTACTTAAGTAGCCAATTTTTCCAGATTATACTTTTGAAGGCGGTCAGAAACAAGCTCGTTTTAAAGGCGGAATCGTACTTTGACTGAAATATCCCAGAATCAGGATAATCAGTATAAAAACCCTACCGAAGAACTGTGTTCGAATCAGAATTTCAGAAATTTCGGTGGATATTTCACGATAACTCCTACCTGATATGTAGTGGCGACTTGAGGTCACTATGGCAACAAATCGCTTTCCCTCTCATTATCACCGTGTTTTAGTGCCCAGGCTGACTTCAAATGGCTGAAAGTGGAAATGGTGGCTGACTCGCCTAGTCGAAATCAGCGCACATGAGCACGATCGGGTTACCTCGTTTTCAAATTGCCACAACATCTAGATTGACAAAGGAGTGCTCGAAGTCTTGACAAACATATCCCCCTGTTCAACAATTTAAAATTCGACCCTTTGGAGGCACCGCAGGGGTTATACTCCTCGTCATTTAGATTACGGAGACCATCAGTACTCAGGTGAACAGGTGTTGAATTGCGAGGGATTTAGATCCAAGGTAAAGAGACTTTCGTGGAATTGACCGCACTCCACCCGATGCTGTACCAGCTAAGACCGAGGAAAGCGGTTAACCCTAAACATTTTCCATGTAATCGTGCCAAAACTGGATACAGTCTTCATTCCACAAAAAGGCCTGCTTCATCCTTACAACCCAGGGTAAACAGATACCGCATGCGCTAACGCACACAAAAGATTTTTTTGTTTGGCAGGCCAGTCACTCTAAGGGGTTAAAGAGAGGTTGGTGAAGAGTTTCGGGGCGTTTGCTCTCTGTAGAAGCACTGTTGGTTGGTTTCAATGTCAACATGATCCACGAAGCCAGCCAGGCCTTCAGTAGCCAAGACACCTCAGTATGGAATCGTCATTGCATCAGTGCCCACAAAAACGAATGTTCACAGTGACGTTGATAGAGGTTATAGCTGACAAGACAGAAAAAACGTTTCATTTAAAGAGTTACTTTAGTGTCTTAGATGAAGGCGGGAGTACAGTAGAGCCTTGCAAAGGCCATCAGGCAGTATGAACTGCGGCAAGGGATGGTGCGGAAATTTTCGAAGCAAACCAGAGAACTGGGATGCAACGAAGCAACATTTTGTCAACAACCCAAGTGTTTTCATTGCCAGCACATAGTCGGGAGCAGAATATGTTCAGTACAACACCTTTGCATGCACTACAGCAGTGTTAACACCTGGGATACTACGCCAAGCCATATCGGACCGGCCCAAAGCCACGAACACTTTCTGGGGCAGAAATACCCTAGCTGAACATATACGTATCCTCTTCCACACACCCAACCCTAATCTGTGGGTCAGTCCTGCTGTTGCCGCTCTAGATGTTAATACTCGAAGAGCAGATTGCGATGACTAACCTACCCGTGCAGAGTCTGTGGTTTCCATGCAGAATCGAAGGACTGAAGACTTAAGTGTGACAAGACTTCGGTCCCCGCACGTTGATCTCAACTGCCACTTCCTAATTCCACGCTTTGACTCACTCCATTTGTCTGACATTCAGTTAGACTACCTACCTGAAGTTGCCGTTGCGTGTGCGTTAAAAACAGTAAAACAACAGATTAACAATGCCATCAAAGACAAGGGAGACTGGAATGCCCATCGCTGGCTCATTACCCGTTATCAGCCAGTCATTCCTTACCCCCAAGTGATGCCGCACCCGAGACTCAAACGCACGACCTGTTTATCAGAAGTCCGACACTTCAAGCTACTTCCACTCTCAGAATACATGAAGGGCCAGTTAAACCCGATTCCAACATCTCCGTCAAAGTCCTCCACTCATCATCCTGACCATAAAAGTCATCCGGTGACCATTACAACAACTGATAACGACGGGCAGAAAATCATAAGGCAGAGGAAGCCTTGTAAGTTAACTTTATTTAACCAGCTGCCACTAGGAGCAGCTAACACAAGACTGCGGCGATAATAACGTTAAACAGCAGAAAACTGATTTGAGAAAGAAAACAGTGGAGCAATACAAAACAGCTCTGTGTGAGAGACGTGAGAAAATCACAAACACAAAGAGAGCGAAAGTGCCTCTCCGGTGGGACAAGAAATTCCCACAAAATACACCCACATGCGTATTCACACGGCAGTGTGAGGCATCGATGGCGAAATCAACGACGAAGCGTGTGCGCGCGCACCCGAGCAACCCGTCAAGGCAGCAAAAGTGGCTCTCGATTACAGGTGGGTGCAATTAGTGCCGCACAGCCCCCCGTTTCCCTCGTTTGAGAAACAACGGGATGGCAAAAATTAAAAGCAGAAAGCACGAATCAGGTAAGAATATATATATATATATATACGATATATATATGCTATACTGGATAGCCACTATATTGAGCCCGTGCGCTCAATGGTCAGAGTTTGACTCAAATACCGAAAGGTCGTGCAGCGTATCGAATGCCCAGGCGGTGCCGCACTGATGGGACTTCGGGGTCGATGACGTGCTTATGACGCATCTGCATAGACCCAGAGTATGGACGTTGGCGCCGTACTCGTGCATCTTTGTCGGTTCCCCATGATCACAGCTGCTACACGTCAGCGTTATGCGACCGCCTGAACAGTCGAGTCAGGCACAACGGAACATAAGCTCGTAAGCAGATCGGTGAGCAATCTACCCATATTCTCTGTCGTGTCTCCTCTCTGCATATATATATACTATGGCCGACTTCGGCCTGGTATATATAGTATGCCTGTATCATGACCTATTCCGCATACGAGCTTGTTTGCTTCGGGAAGCCACACTAGATCGGTGTGCGCCTATTCCTGTTTGAATAAATACCCGATCTGCAGCGACAGAGAATGACAGGCGGTGAGGCACTGATGAACTTCGGTTCGATGAAGTGCTTATGACCCATCTGCTAGACCCAGTGTGTGGACTGTTGGCGCCGTACTCGAGTGCATGTTTGTTTTCCCGTCCCAGCTGGTAGTCAGGGTTATGATTGGCTGAATGAAGGCAGAATAAGCCCGAAACAGACTGTATCAATCTACCCATATTCTCTGTCGTGTCTCCTCTCTGCAATTATAACTTGGCCGACTTCGGCCTGGTAATTGGTTGCCTGTTCGTGACCTTTGCCACCCATACGGAGCTTGTTTGCTTCGGGAAGCCACTAGATCGGTGTGCGCCTATTCCTGTTTGAATAAATACCCGATCTGCAGCGACAGAGAATGACAGGCGGTGAGGCACTGATGAACTTCGGTTCGATGAAGTGCTTATGACCCATCTGCTAGACCCAGTGTGTGGACTGTTGGCGCCGTACTCGAGTGCATGTTTGTTTTCCTGTCCCAGCTGGTAGTCAGGGTTATGATTGGCTGAATGAAGGCAGAATAAGCCCGAAACAGACTGTATCAATCTACCCATATTCTCTGTCGTGTCTCCTCTCTGCAATTATAACTTGGCCGACTTCGGCCTGGTAATTGGTTGCCTGTTCGTGACCTTTGCCACCCATACGGAGCTTGTTTGTTTCGGGAAGCCACTAGATCGGTGTGCGCCTATTCCTGTTTGAATAAATACCCGATCTGCAGCGACAGAGAATGACAGGCGGTGAGGCACTGATGAACTTCGGTTCGATGAAGTGCTTATGACCCATCTGCTAGACCCAGTGTGTGGACTGTTGGCGCCGTACTCGAGTGCATGTTTGTTTTTCCTGTCCCAGCTGGTAGTCAGGGTTATGATTGGCTGAATGAAGGCAGAATAAGCCCGAAACAGACTGTATCAATCTACCCATATTCTCTGTCGTGTCTCCTCTCTGCAATTATAACTTGGCCGACTTCGGCCTGGTAATTGGTTGCCTGTTCGTGACCTTTGCCACCCATACGGAGCTTGTTTGCTTCGGGAAGCCACTAGATCGGTGTGCGCCTATTCCTGTTTGAATAAATACCCGATCTGCAGCGACAGAGAATGACAGGCGGTGAGGCACTGATGAACTTCGGTTCGATGAAGTGCTTATGACCCATCTGCTAGACCCAGTGTGTGGACTGTTGGCGCCGTACTCGAGTGCATGTTTGTTTTTCCTGTCCCAGCTGGTAGTCAGGGTTATGATTGGCTGAATGAAGGCAGAATAAGCCCGAAACAGACTGTATCAATCTACCCATATTCTCTGTCGTGTCTCCTCTCTGCAATTATAACTTGGCCGACTTCGGCCTGGTAATTGGTTGCCTGTTCGTGACCTTTGCCACCCATACGGAGCTTGTTTGCTTCGGGAAGCCACTAGATCGGTGTGCGCCTATTCCTGTTTGAATATATATATATATATATATTCCGATCAGTTATAAAACCAGTTTATGCTACAGGACTTAAGAATGTTCGGCACTGTGCAATGCTGGCAAGAGGTTTTCAGGAGCTCAGGGGGAAAAATAGCTTGTGAAGCTAACATACCTCGCGACGATTTCTTAGCTACTTCTAGTCGTTGCAAAACGTGGACAAATACTGACAGGAGGGGAGCAACATTCAATTAAGTCAAACGCCAATACCCTAGACCAGAGTGTGCATTCTCATTTATTTTATTATTGTTCACAGGAGATGGTCTTAGTCAAGAAAGACAAGGTCATAAGCTTGTGTGACGTGGAGTATGTTATTGTTACGAGTTATTGGTAAGGCGTTGTTTCCTCAGGGCAAATGTGTGCCCTCCAAATGCAAATAGCTCTCTAATAGCGCAACATCCAAGATATTTTAACATGTATGCTGACACAGGTGCTCATTGTCCAGCCAATACCATGCAGAGGAGGAACGGAACACCTTAATTTCCGAGGCTACAAGCAATTTCGGCATGCGATAAACTGAATTGACTGTAAACTGTCTTAACAGCCAGCATACTTGCAGGGTAACGAAGAGACACCGACTAAAGTGATGGACACATGCAAGGCAGCAGCTCTAATCGATTTGAACCGCTGCAACAAAAGATAGCTGAGAAATGATCACCTAGGCTTCTGACAGCAATAAATGTAGCGCTCTTGAGAAGCAGATTATCCCTTGAGGTTTAACCAGGATTGGTGTTTAAAGAGTATTTTCCGAATCTAGCATGCGATAAGAAAACAACTGGAAAATAAAGGCAATGGGTAATTATCGAAAATGCAACCAGATTTCCACTTTCAATGGGGAATACATAACACAGGCACGAAATACGATGCAATCACTTATGCGGTCGGAGACCAAATCATGTACCCTTCCTCCTCTGCTAGTTAACTGTATATTCACGCACATAGAAAGGTCCATCAGGAGAAGACGATCAAATACAGACGCTAAATTCTTTTTACAGCAAGTACTATACTTTGTCCATAAGGTAAATTACGGCAACCATTTAAGCTATATAAAAAGCGAAGGATCGAGTATCAAATACACCGTGGACAGTTAAACCAGGAACTACATGTGCCTGAGAGGATCTGAAAATAAAAATCCTATCTAACAGATCTATAAAGGTTAAGTTTGGTCCCTAGCAAACCCGAAATATTCGTCTTTAAGAGTCCATAAGGGCACAGTAACGCACGCGGGGTTTGGTAAAGGAAAAGGAATCGATGATGACATATTTACACTAAAGTTGACTTCAGGTCCGAAAACCATAAATATAGATAAATAGAGAAAAGATTCCTTCAAAGAGACAGGAATTAGGAATTGGGAGGTTGAAGGCATATCAAGGCTCATTCCGAAAATGCGTCTGTCCTCGCAGCATAGGAGCATTCAGTACGAATTCTAAGGCGTTTGAAATACTTCGTTTTAAGGAAACTTTATAGTGTATTATAAGCAGGAAACGGATACAGCTAGAAATATATCGCTTCGAAACCGCGCCGAATCCTTATCCTCTGGGTTATCACTGCCACGCCGACCAGGAGCCCAAATTAACCAATCGAGTATGCTTCCTGACTCCGAAAGCGAGCCTGGCTTGATCTAAGTGATATTTTTTGCCGAAACTGCCAGACAAACCTCCTACTAATAATGCGAACTAAAAAGAAAAAACAGTTGGGACAGTCCGTTACTGTAACAATTCGAACAGTTCCAAAGGCGGACAAAGAAAAATGTAAAAATGGACAAATTCATGAATTGATGGCTAGAAAGGGATCGCGGGAATGCCTGCTGCCAAAAAGGGGGTGAAAAGGTTTAAAGGCGATGATAAAGAATCCTGCGCAGGCCGGACTGAAGGATACAGTCGAGACCCATGATTGGCGACTACCACCAACCGATGACAGAGCCTAGAGGAGAAGGTGAGTGAGGAGTTACCCAATGCAATAACTTGCTTTCTTGCTTTCGGATGGATCGCACGATGAACTCACGAACGAGTCAGAAAGCGCAGGGTGATAAACTATTCGTGCCGACACCCCAGTTTTCTTCATAATGAGTAAATTTTTCTAGTGGTCTAAGTGCCAAGACACCTACAAAGTCAGACTTATGGTAATGTCCATTTATATGACAGCAGGATTCCCTAGATATTTAAGATGCTGCGCCAATATATTTACTATCCAACTCGAAAACTGGCTATAAAAGGCGTTAAACATACGATATAGCGCTCCAGCTGTCTTGTGTGAATGGTGCAATCAAGATGCATCATAATTGGTCGCCTGATAGTCAGAAAATCCTCGAAAAGCAAACCTCATCAATATTCTCAAATGAATTTTGATCGCAAAGGTCAGAAAATACGTCAATGAACCACTAGTTTGTATACCTGTCATGATAACCCCCTACAGACCGGGAAAACGGCCACCAACATGCTTACAACAATTATATCAGATGTGTTAACATACGATTATCAAAAAGTGTGTTGGTGAAAATCTCACACTATGCCAAGTAAGTCGACTCAATCAACTCTGAGACCGATCCTTCCTGGCGGATGAGATCGGGGTATTTGGCCTGACCGTCGTTGCTCTCCTGGTCAGGCGATAGTTGCCTCTAGTGACTTAAAACTGATTGCTACGGCACAAAGTGTAGCTTTCGACGAAATTACCGATCAAATAGTATCGACAGTAAGCATTCGGTTATCTATGTAGATAAAAGGACATTGAATTTTCATTTCCTACAACTTTAAGGATGATAAAAACAGCCCGTATGGTTTCAAGTGGGAAATACGGCAACAGCGAATAACTCTTTGCTGATATCAAATTAAATTTTAACTTTCTTTAAGCTTGAAACCAGAAAAGAATCCCCAAGAAACCTCGCGAAGGTCCACGCTTGCGACTTCGTAAGAACCAAGAAAGTAAGGTGTGTGAAACCACAAAGGTTGGCTCAATGTCAATAGAGCTCTGAGTACATATACAAACGTCCTACTCAATCACTTATGATTGCTTTTATAAGAAGGAGTAGTACTGGGTGCCGCAAATATCGCCAAACTACTGAGGTAAAAGTAGGGAAACTACATATTCTTGTTCAAAATGCTAGAGGTTAAGACCAAGTCAAGTATCCGATGAAGTATCCATCGGACCAAAGGTCGCGGGTTCGAATCTCGGATGCTCCACACCTGGGATTGGGTATGACTGGCTGATGACGGCTAATAAGCCAGAAATGGCCATTCCGGTCTCCCTTGACTTTGTCGGTTCCACCTTATCCAAATATACCTTAAGTCGCAATGCGACGGCCCGTGAGGGCTCTAAAGTGGGCTCCAAGGCACAACGGAACATACGTGTTCCTTAACCAGATCGGTGAACCCCACACTATCATAATTCATATTCCCGATCGCAACCGACAAAACAACGGGTCCGTGGCTCAATGGTAGAGTGTTGCACTCAATGATTAAAGGTCGCGGGTTCGAATCTCGGGTGATCCACACCTAGGATTGGGTATGACTAGCTGATGACGGCTAATAAGCCAGAAATGGCCATTCCGGTCTCCCTTGTCTTTGTCGGTTCCACCTTATCCAAATATACCTTAAGTCGCAATGCGACGGCCCGTGAGGGCTCTAAACTAAGTTCAAGGCAAAACGGAACATACGTGTTCCTTAACCAGATCGGTGAACCCCACACTATCCTAATTCATATTCCCGATCACAACCGACAAAACAACGGGCCCGTGGCTTAATGGTAGTGTTGCACTCAATGACCAAAGGTCGCGGGTTTGAATCTCGGGTGATCCACACCTAGGATTGGGTATAACTGGCTGATGACGGCTAATAAGCCAGAAATGGCCATTCCGGTCTCCCTTGTCTTTGTCGGTTCCACCTTATCCATATATATATATATATATATATTTCGGTTCCAACTTATCATTATATTCTCCAAGTTGCTATGCCACTGCCTGCGAGCGCTCTTAAACAAGCTCCAGGGCAAAACGGATCATGCATGTGCCTTAGCCAAATCAATTAACACCTCACTATCATTATTCATATTCCCGATCGCAAACCGCCCAAACAATGAGCCCATGGCTCATTGGTAGAGTGTTAAACTCAATCAGCAAAGGTCACGGGTTCGAATCTCGGGTGCTCCAGTCTGGAGTTTAGTATAACTGGCTGATGAAGGCTAATAAACCAGAAATTTCCATTCCGGTATCCCTTGTCTTTGTCGGTCCGGATGGCTTTTGGCCGCTTATTAATATTACGCGATTATCCCGCTAGGGTTGATTAACTTCAGCCCTACCAACCTTCGACCTGAGCCTATAAAGATTACTTTCGACTGATTTATTCCAAGGTAACGATTGAATTCTGAGGAAATTAAAAACGCCGTAATAATTTAATCTGAGCAAAAGTTTTTGTTAGAATAAGAAGAGATAGAAGGTAAGAAATGTCAGCTGATTTGTGTTTGACCTAAAGGTGCCGGTTTCATATCTCAGAGACTAGTCAATCCTTGCGAGTGAGTGAGATTCATAGTTCGTTTTTTCTGCCCAAAATGTTGTATATTTTTTGACAGAATCATCCGAATAAGAAACCCGTGAGCTACTGACAGTTTTAGTTTAATCATCGTTGTCCAACGATGCCCACCGCACGCTCCACGGAAGGGCAGTGCATGGACGATGACTTGCGCTGGATCTTAGTGAGAATAGACTTCCGGTGCATCTACCTCACTCTCTGTTCCAGTCTCCATCTGGACCCGGTATCAAAAAGAAGATCGGAAAGGGCGCAGGCCCACGCACTGTGGTCCAACAAGAAACAAGTATACAACAACACAAAAGAGGAGCGGTTTGGATCCCAGCTGAGTGAAGGCGCGATAAAGGCCACACTAAGAGCCCATTACCACCCTAATGACTGTAATCGTGTGCTCAACTACGATACCAAGGCAGAGCAGTGGATGAGTTTGGAGCTGGCTGCTTTCGAATTTACCGGATTTACCTCCATACAACATAGACGTTTTCTCAAAGATTCCCATACTAGGACTACACTTACAATGAAGTTAATGCTAGGCTCTTTATGCCTAGTTGAGGAAACCGGGTGCTCAATAAAAAACACCATTTCGTTCGGGTTTTCAGAAAGCAAAATAAATGCAAGGTCACAGGACTGTCAGCTCTGATGTAGGGGTTAGGCCAGCGGGAAAAAAATGACACTCAATCGATTCTACACTCGAGTAGCTCAAATATATGCAAACCCCGGATGTATTTTAATCTATCATTTTTGTTAAATACCAACGGCCTTGTTGGGCGAATTTCAGGCGAAGGCTCAAAAAAAGCGTCCCCATATCTATGAAAAAGGAATGTCACGTAGGTAGGATAATGACCTCACCCAAGGATCTTAGAATCAAACGTACATATGGTAGCAAATTACACAGGATCAACGCAGTTTTGGATATCGGCAGAAAACTAAAGTACACGTTTTTGAAGACAGATGGAAGTTAAACTACAAGGGTAGGACTAGCAACTGTTTCTAGCGGACATCACCCGGCCAAAACACAAAGATGCTGATAAGATATGCGGCACAGGTAAGCGACTAGATGGTAAAACTGCACACGCCCACATTTAAGAAAAACCTTTCCTTGGTTAAAAAGGAGTCTATGTTCAGAAATCTTGCGAACAACGCGGAGATGAAAACCCTGGGAAACTCGTAATAGAAAAAAGGGTATGTAGGCGTTCGAATTGTGCAAAATTTGCACTTAAAAGTTTACCTTCTTATAAGAAGAGAAATACGACGAATGAATTAAATGAAATGATCCATGCAAATTTTCGAGAAAGCTAGAAGTAGACTTTTAATAAGAGAGCAGTTTGGTTCCGTTTTATGCTTTGAAGAACTATTTGAAGAGACTACAAATTAACCCAACGTCCTAGTATGACCTCATCTAAGACTGGCCAGCCTGGAGATGATCCATTATGAATGGTGCAAAAATCTATGAAATCAACTGGACCACCGCTGTTAAGGCCAAGGGGAAGCACGCGATTCACAAGGGTCCCGGATCCACTCCACCAAACCCAAGCCCTCGCAACATGCCAAAGCTGTCAACGCACCTTTCGTGCGCGATTCGGTCTCCTCGGACAGTGTCGGACGTAATGCAACAACAATCGGACAAAATCAACTTCTGTGTCAACATTAACATCTTCTGTAAACTTTGATTCGAACCCCACGATGATAACCACCCCCAACACCAGTGCCAATACCTCACCACACTCGATCAACGGCACCATCCTCCCTCCCGCAGCCCCCGCGTCGATAACAACGACGATCACCACCGGCATCACCTCCCCAACACCAACCACCGATGAAACCACTTCCGACTATCCGCCACCTACTACCTCTACCACCACCGCCTACACTACCAGGGCTGGGGACTCGATTATAAGTTGTCCTCATTGCGATCGCACATTCACTTCAGGCATCGGCATGGTAGGGCCAGGTGAGCCAGTGCCTGAAACACCAACCCACAGCAGAGACGACCGCCCTCGCGCATTCACTCACCGCATGGACCTGCTCGGTCATATGGGCATCCACCGCGATGCCGACACACCTAATATGTCTTGCGCACAAATCAACACTCTTATCCCCAGCACTCCTATGAGCGCGACCATCAGTACGGGCAGAACAACCCCCACAGTCTCAGCACCTCCAAACCTATCATGCCTCCATTGCCAATGCACATACACATCACGCTTCGTGGGATCGGTTACTTGTGAATCCATCGCATAGAGGCTGGCGTACCAGTGCTTGAAGCACCTCATGCACCTACATCATCCGTCTCAGCTGCCAGCACTGTCCACGCACATTCACACTTCGCGTGCGTTTTCAAGAAAACACCGCCGGTCATATCACATTACCACATCGTTCCTAATCAGCCTGTACAGCATACATGGGCAAACGCTACACCAAAAGAAACATGTTTCCAACCAGCACTAATAACTGAGAAGGAAGCATAATCCTCGGCTTCTTCTCCATGTGGCTCCTCTGTTGCATGTGTGATCCAAGCCTGAGACCATCACAATGCACCAAGCATCGTGGCTTGTAAGGTTGCCAACGGAAAATTACACTTAGACTTCGCATTTAGTCAAATGTTCTCTTGTGCGGCGTGGCCGACTGGTGATCTGAGAGTCATACTGCAATAACTCATACCATGCAGGCAACGATCTTTTAGGAGCCTTTGATTTAGTCAAACAATATTCTTTTTCCTAGAATAAACAGCAAATCGCTTCACTTTAAGAGGAATTTTGTAAAAAAGTAGATCTTGAAAGTGCCTATGATGAAGGATAGAATATTTAGATGTTCATTTATTAATTTTCATATAAAAGCATAAATTACGAACTACTGAGGGCGGATGTTTGCCGAGGGCACTTGCGAGCATAACTGAAACATCCGGTGTGTTTTCTGATCAGGAGAAGAATAATTGCAAATATCTAAGTGTCTGTACATAAGTTTAAGCAAGAAACTATTTATAGGACCGTTGAAGCCGAACTCTACAGGGCGTACGAAAATAATATTCACCACTACGGTTTCAGGGTCAAAAGTGGGTTATTTTCTTTGTAAGGAAAATTTTTCTTAATCACATTTCACGGTCGTTGAATTTCCTATGAAGCGGCTATTAGTAGTGAAAATGTTCTAAATTTGACAAGAATGCAATATGCGACCCAACCCGGAGAACAAAGGATAGGTCAGCGAGTATTACGGGACCGGTGGTAATATAGGTTTTATGGATGGGCTCGTTAGGGTTAGAATTCACTGCCGAGTTGGTAGGGTCGCACAATAATTTGTTGCTCCGACAAGTGTGCGGCTTGTGAGATTCGGTGGCTTTACGTCACGCCGATCAGAATGCGCGATGTCATTCCTAGCTGACCTGACCCAATTTTATATGGACCTTTGACGGGAGTAAGAAGGAGACCCGCTCTGCACGATCTTTCACTATCAAAATAAAACACTGTGTTTTGAAACTACTGCAGTGTCCTAATTGTTGCCATCTGGCAAGCTGCCCTCCGACTTGATACTTGAGCCCTCCTACCGCTAATGAAATATAGCGCCGGACTACTAACTAGACAACGAATGCTACTCCTAACGAGCACACTAAATAGAGTTGGGGTAACGTTGGCATGTGGTGCCGTCGCGTATTACACGCTGAGCTATCCTTTGTTTCCAGAGTTGGGTCACATATTGCGTTCTTGCCCTAAATTTTCTCAAGGAAAATCAACTGATTATTTAGAAGAATCCAAAATTAACAGAAGCATACACACTATATACACACGGCAGTTCGACCGTCGATTTCGACGAGGTCCACCGTATGCTCCACACCAGGTGGTGCAGGGACGGTGACTTGCGCGTGAATTAGTTTTAAGTGATAGTAGCCTTGCGCTGCAGCTACCGCACTCTCTCCTCCTCCCCCACCTGAGCCCGGTGTCAAGACAGAGTCAAGAAGACCGGAGATGGGAGAGGGCGCAGGTGGCTGGCGCGGCCGGAGCCGCCCTGGGCGTGCCACCACACCTGGCTCGGATCCCACGGAGTGGGAGTGCCATAAAGGCCACATTAAGAAGGAGCCATTGCAGCCTGACTCTCAGTCCGCCAGTCAGCCACTCCACACAAAACACACATTGGGCTGACCACGCGGTCCGAGTTATCCCATCAGTTGGCAACCTTCCAAGCCACGGCTTTTAGCGCACCGTGATAGTTTCAAGCGCGTCAGATTGTTTATAGTGAGGAAAATACGCTGAGCTCTCGACCTCACTCTCTCCCCCACCCCACAATCAGACCACTGTCCGAGCCGGTCAGTTGTCTGATGCGGAAAGCAGGCGCAGCTGCTGGTGACCTCGTCTACGTGTACTACGTACACGACCTGGCCCCAAACACAAGCACCAGGATTTCACAGAACAGGGGGTTGAACGGCTTACATCTCACATGTGTGAGATAGCCAGAGAGTCACGTTAAGAAGGAGCCATCGCAGCCTGACTCTCAGACCACCAGTCAGCCACTCCACACAACACACATTGGACTAACTGCGAGGTCTGAGTGTTATTGTCAGTTGGCAACCTTCCAACCGCGGCACTCAACGTTACCGCACTCTCTTCTCCTCCCCAACCTGAGCCCGGTCTCATGACACAATCAAGAAGACCGGAGATGGGAGAGGGCACAGGTGGCTGGCGCGGCCGGAGCCGCCCCTGGGCGTGCCACCACACCTGGCTCGGATCCCACAGAGTGGGGGTGCCATAAAGACCCCATTAAGAAGGAGCCATTGCAGCCTGACTCTCAGTCCGCCAGTCAGCCACTCCACACAAAACACACATTGGGCTGACCACGCGGTCCGAGTTATCCCGTCAGTTGGCAACCTTCAAGCCACGGCTTTTAGCGCACCGTGATAGTTTCAAGCGCGTCAGATTGTTTTATAGTGAGGAATATGCGCTGAGCTGTCGACCTCACTCTCTCCCCCACCCCACAGTCAGACTACTGTCCGAGCCGGTCAGTTGCCTGATGTGGGAGTGAGCACATTAACTGACGGATCGGCGTACCCGTCTTCGCGCGCCACAGCACGACCTGGCCCCCATAACGCACACACCAGGATTCACAAACTCAGGGGATATGGAGCAGCCATCGCCGTCTGACTCCCAGTCCACTCGTCAGCCACTCGACACACACAGCACATACACTGAGCCGACGGCGTGGTCTGGTGGAAGCGTTAGATTGGCAGACTTCCCAGCCACGGTTTCTAGGAAACCGTGATATACTCTGGTAAATGGTGATTGTGAGGGGTGTTGTCGATGTATTGGTGTAGGTAGTGTGCGCTGACGTAGCTTAGACTCCGGTGGTTTACCGGAGGTTTTCGTGGAGAGCGCATGTGTCCTAATAGGCCCATGCGGTGTGTAAATGTGCGGGAGCAGTGAGGGGCAGTGAAGGCGGGCGCGTCGACTGTATGTCGGAGCCCAGGCACTGGTTCACCAACCTCCGTGCGATGGATTCGCAGGTGACCGACCAGGCCAATGCGTGAGTTGAAGTTGCGGGCGCAGTGTGGGCAGGAGAAATCGGTAGAGGCTGGGGCGATGTCATTCATGGTAGTGGGGGTGTCAGGGGCGCTACGAATGGCAGGAGCGGTTGATGTGCATGGTGTATTGATGTTGTCGGCATTGCGGTTAAGTCCGCTGTCATGGATGCGCATGTGACCGAATAGGCCCATGCGATGAGTGAATGCGCGAGGACAGTGAGGGCAGTGGAGGCGACGATCTCTGCTGTGTGATGGTGTTCCAGGCACTGGCTCACCGGTCTCTGTGCGATGTATTCGCAAGTGACCGACCAGGCCGATGCGTGAGGTGAATGTGCGGTCGCATTGAGTACAGCTTAGGAGAGATTCCCCATCGCTGATGGTGGTTGTGGTGGTAGTAGTGAAGGCGAAGGCGGTGGTGGTTGCGGTGGTGGGGGAAGCAGGCGATGAGTAGATGGATGTGGTCTCTATGATGGTGGGAGTAATGGAATTGATTCCAGGAGTGAGGGTGGGAGAGTCAGAAGGAGGGTTGGCCGAATTTGACATAGAAATTGGAATTGTCGGATTGTTGGTGCATTGCGTCCGAAGATGTCCAACCAGGCCGATTCGCGCGCGGAAGATGCGTTGACAGCGCGGGCATGTTGGCAGGGCCTGGGCATTGGCGGTGTTGGTCCGGGGCGCTGGTGACTTTCGTGCCGCTCTTTTGGCCTTGGCGGCGGCGATCCGGTTGGCCTCGTAGATTGCTGAACCAGTCTTCACTGATCTTCTCCATGCCGGTCTATCCTGGGCGAGGTCCTCCCAGGTCGCCGAGTTGATTTGCAGTTGCTTCAGCGATTTCTTCAAAGTGTCCTTGTAGCGTCGTTTTTGACCTCCCTGCCGGCGAGAACCCGTAGCGACATCTCCGTAGAAAAGTCGTTTGGGTAGTCGCTCGTCGTCCATTCTTACCAGGTGGCCGCTCCATCGCAGTTGCACTTGCCTCAGCATGGCATGGATGCTGAGGATTCCGGTCCGCTCCAGGACTTCCGTGTCCGGGATCCTGTCTTGCCATCTCAGCTTCAGTATTCTGCGGAGGCAGCTGAGATGAAAGTGATTCAGCTTCCTGGCTTGGTTCGAGTAGACGGTCCAGGTTTCCGCTCCGTAAAGGAGTGTCGTCAAGACGATGGCCTTGTACATCTTCAGTTTGGTGTTCAGGTGAATACCGTGGCGATTCCACACGGAGGCCTGCAGCCGGCCGAAGGCCTGACTAGCTTTGGAGATCCGTTGGGCAACCTCGTCATCGATTCTCGTGTTGCGCGACATCGTGCTTCCTAGATAAGCGAAGGTTTCCACGTTTTTGAGTTGAGCACCGTTGACATTGATTCGAGGAGCATTGTATTCCGTGCTGGGTGGCGGCTGGTGCATGACAACCGTTTTGGCTGTACTGATTGTTAATCCGAAATCGGCGCAGCCTTCGGCGAAGAGGTCCATGCTCCTTTGCATGTCCTCCTCCGTCACGGTGTTAAGGGCGCAGTCGTCCGCGAAGAGCAAGTCATGGACTGTAGTCGTAGACACGCGCGTTGGAGCCTGCATACGCCGACTGTTGAGAAGGTGCCCGTCAGTTCTGTAGGCGATGCGGATACCAGGCTGCTCATCACGGTAGGCGTCCATCAGCATAGCCGAGAACATGAGACTGAAGAGGGTGGGGGCCAGTACGCAGCCCTGCTTCACTCCGTTGGTCACTGCGAATGCTTCGGATACCGTCCGTTGTCAGTGACGCGCGCCGACATCCCGTCATGAAGCTGACGCACCATGTGCGTGAACCGCTCAGGACAGCCGAATTTCTGCATGACTTTCCACAGTCCGTCACGATTCACCGTGTCAAAGGCTTTCGTTAGATCCACAAAGGTAGTGTATGGGTGAGTTCGCATCTCCTGACACTTCTCTTGTAGCTGGCGGGCGGCAAAAATCATATCGGTTGTTCCGCGGTGTCGGCGGAAGCCACATTGGCTTTCGGGAGCAGGCCCTGCTCTAGGTGACCGTTAAGACGATTGAGAAGGATACGGGCGAAGATCTTCCCGGCGATGTTGAGCAACGAGATGCCTCTGTGATTATCACAGAGTTGCCGGTTCCCCCTTCCGTTTGTAGAGATGGACGATGGTCGCGTCTTTGAAATCCTGAGGAACTTGTCCTTGGCGCCACATCTCCTGGAACAGTGTTGTGAGTTCTGACATCAGCCGGGGCCCACCGTGCTTGTAGACTTCCGGTGGGATTGCGTCGGATCCCGGTGCTTTACCGCTGGAAATCTGCTGCACGGCCCGGATGGTTTCTGGTAGGGAAGGCGGCAGATCCAGATCATTGTTCGTGTCCACTTGAGGGGAGCCGGTCAATGGCAGCATCGGAGATGGCTGATGAGCAATTAAGGACACTTCTGAAGTGCTCGGCCCAGCGCTTCAGAATTTGCGATTTCTCTGTCAGCAGTGTTGTGCCGTCAGAGCTGAGCAGCGGTGCGGACCCCTTGATACACGGGCCGTAGATGGCTTTGATGGCTTTGAAAAAGTTTTTCATTTCCTTGCGGTCCGCATACCCCTGGATTTCCTCAGCCTTTCGGATCATCCAGGCATCCTGCATCTCCCGCAGCCGTTGTTGTACAAGGCGCCGGCATCTGAAAAAGGCTGCTTTGGTGGCGTCAGTCCGAAGGTCAATGTAGGCTTTGTGTAGTCTATTCTTCTCCGTGAGTAAGTTGCTGATGTCGGCGTCATTGTCGTCAAACCAGTCCTGGTGTCGTCGGTGTGCGCGTCCGAGTACATCGAGGGCGGTGGACTGGATGACATTTCGCAGTTGACACCATCGTGTCTCCACGGTAGCGGTATCATCTGGAGCATGCAGGTCCTCCAGTTTCTCGGTTATTTGGTTGCTGAAATCAAAACAGTGAGCAGGCAAATTTAATAAAAGAGTATTTAACTTACATGGCGGCCTCTTACCTTGGGGCCTTCGTCGGGGTTGCAGTCGGAGCCTCATCTGAGAAATGACGAGGCGGTGATCTGTCCAACCATCGGCATCGCGGATCGCCTTGGTTACCAGCACGTCCTGTCGATCTCGCCTCCGGACGAGAACATAGTCCAGCAGATGCCAGCGCCGCGACCGAGGGTGCATCCACGTGGCCTTCTCCCGCGTCGGAAGGCGGAAGAAGGTGTTGGACAGCAGGAGACGGTGTTCCGCACACGTGCGCAGAAGAAGGAGGCCGTTATCGTTGCAGCTACCGAGACCGTGGGGACCCAGCACTCCCTGCCAGGCAGCGTGGTCCGTCCCGACGCGGGCATTGAAGTCACCAAGGACAATTAACTTGTCCTCTTTCGGCACAGTCACCAGCAAGGCGTGCAGGTCCTCGTAGAATTTGTCCTTCGCCGCATCAGAGCTCGTCATTGGGGGAGCGTAGGCGCTGATGATGGTGGCGAACTGGTCTCCCCGAAGAGGCAGGCGGAGGCTCATCAGGCGATCATTGATACCCTGCGGCAGACAGGGCAGACGTCCCACGATGTCGTTCCGGATGGCAAAGGCAACACCAGCGTCGCGTCGCTCTGCCTTTGGCCGGCCGCTCCAGAAGAAAGTGTAGCCGGCCCCCACCTCCTCCAGCTGACCCTGCTCAGAGAATCGGGTCTCGCTGAGAGCAGCAATATCCACCTTGTAGCGCGCCAGTTCCCGAGCGACTAGCGCCGTCCTTCGTTCCGGCCGGTTGCTCCTAGGATTGTCTAAAAGGGAGCGAACATTCCAGGCTGCTAGTGTGAACGGACTCACACGAGCAGCCTGAAGAATATGGCGAGGGGGATGGGGACGGGGGGTATTGTTGTTTGTTTGAGTTTTACGACCGCGTAGTTTGCGATCTGCGAGCCGCGGCCGGCTGCAGAAGACGTGAGAACCAGCATTTTTTGAGGGCACATTTTCTAGCCCCTTCCTCCGCGAGGAGGCAAGCAGTGCTATCCCTAAATAGGGCTGCTCGGACATCCCAGACGGCTGCCGAACTCCACTATGGGTCACGGTTTTGGTTTTGGTGGGAGAACGACCCGAGTTAGTCTGGGCCGCCTACGGGGTTGCTGTCGCCCCCACCGTAGGACTTTTTGAGAGGGGGAGGTGGGAAGTTCGGGGAGTCAGACATACCGAGTGTGGAGGCACACACAACCCCAGAGACCCTCACCTGGTTTAGCCCGCCGGTCGTGACGGTTGCCCGGGGTGTGGCCGCTGGGAAGAACCCAACTTCGAGGAGCCACAGGTGAGAGTTGGGTACCAGTTAGAGAGCGGCCACAGGAGCATTCACCACCTGTACGAGACAAATGGAGCGACCAAATGCAAGCTGTGTGGTGCTGCCCCTAACTAGTACCCCTACACCCCTACACCTCACACCCTACACCCCTACACCCCACACCCACACACACTATATAGGCACCCATTCTCCCACGAAGTGGACTGTTCAGGTGACTGGGAATATAATCTACTATACTTTTACCAGTTATGGGCTATTATAAAACCACATTTCAAATTTCAAAGAAAGGAGATGGGGTTCGTATAGGCCTTTCACTTAATAGAGCCTTATAGTCGATCTTTCTCGTCTCCCTGGTAAGTAATCCAACGGCATGACAATAGGACTTTTTAAGGGCAACGCGTTCTTTGGAAATTTTACTGAAGGGACTGAAGCTTCAAGATGCACAGGAGCGAGTAGAAGGTCACAGCGTGGCCTTTCTGAATTAGACTTGCGGTCTGAGGTTTCGGAGATAATAAAAAGACACTTGTATTCGAATCGATACTGGCCAGGCCAGCCCAAGAGCCATATCTGCGCGCGAGGCAAGTCATTGCGCTTGAACGGTGGGGCGATCTGACAATAGGGTCATATTGACGCGCGTCGGTCCGCTAGGAGATCGCGGGGGAGGTACACGTTAACACGACCCTGCCAGGTGCTGCTTGTGTATTCACCACTGTAGTTGAAAAAAAAATAAACGTTCGAAAATTGGCTTTGTGCTCTCTCAGTCGACGGTGTGAGCGATTTGGCGCATCTAGCGTGACAGTAGCAGCCACTGAGCTCGGCAAGTAACATACGATCGGGCCGACTGAGCAAAATGCAACACAGGCAGACCGCAAAGAAAAGCAGGAACGGCTCTTTTCAATCCAGTTAATCGCCTAAATTGGAGGGTCCATGGTGCAGAATAAGAGCTAATCTGATTATCATGGGTCACTTCCAACTCAAAAAAACTAGTTACTTGAATTTTGGTTTCCGTCGAGGACATAACCGCGTGACTGCACCGCTTACCAGCTACCGCTTCCGACTATTATGCTGATAACGTTCTCTGGCAACGAATCTTGAAGCTTAGACATGAAGTGACTTCGTCCTGGTGTCGTTAAGGGTCGCCAATTTAAATAGGAATGAGGCAAGGCAATAAAACCCGACGATGCATCAATATGAAATCATAAATCAGTAGTCACTTAGAGAAGATGGTTGTTAAGGACTTAATAGATCCCTGGCGCCGAAAAACGCAGAGAAAGCATGTCTACAAGCATACCCATGAGCATTAGATTGCACCGGTTGCATAAGCTAAAATCACAAAACACTCATTTTGAGGTCGGAAAGGTCATGAAACTGACGGATTAAAGTGACGTTGACGCGAACCGAGTTAGTTGCTCTCGGTAGTGTCCAATGTCTCATCTCTTCACGTGTGGAAATTGGTGAAAGCAGATCAAAAGAGCTAGACCCTCTACACCAACGAAGACCAAATACTATGTGGCAAAAACGGACAACAGATTTTCAAGGTTGACGCAAGTTCGCCTTTGTGGGGGCCAGATGGGTTTTGGGACAGCGAAGCTGGGCTCGCACCCAACACCTCAGGATGAAGTGACAGCCTGTGCAAACTGTCTCACATGAAGCAAAGTCAGCAGACCCGACTGGATCTGGTCCCTGTACAGAGCACTTGTTCAAATTGCGGGCGACTGATGATGTCAAGACGCTTGAACACTACAGGAAACCTTCTGTCACGGTAGTTATCATGGTCGATTTCATTCCCCTTCTTGAAGATGGTCGAGTTACATTCATCCGATATCCTCTTCTTAACGGCCTGTACGTCCAGGTGCCTCACAGAATCAGGGTGCTGAAATGCCAACCAAAACTTGGACGTTAAGACAGACGCCATCCTCTGGGCGACTTCTCTCTAAGTTTCACTATTGCATGGGTGAGTAAGTTAACGCAGTAGACTAACGGTGCATTTCGTGGACTTTAGAAAGAGGATGTATTGTTCTGGAGGGAAGAGAAGAGTGGTAGCCAGTTGTACACCAATGACAGAATCTCAAATCCCACAGAGACCATAGGTGTCATGAAGACTTCGGTAAGAAAGAGCCATTGCCATCTGACCCTTAGTCTTGATTAGGACCAGATCAGTCCCCCAGCTGGTAACCTTCCAAGCCATGACTTTAAGTGTTTCCTGACAGTCCTAAAGCGGGGAGTTCAAGTTGGAGCGATCTGACTGCCCTAATGACATGTCCGAGCCAATCCGCCCCGGAATGAGCTTGCATCCAGTGGTCAACAATATTTTAAGTCGCCGTATAACGCGTACTCGACCCGATTTTAAGTGCATTGGCATAAAAGTTGCTCTAAGGTTTGCCCGAAAAAGAAGACATTACGGTCTGACCGTCATTCCTGCGGAGGAGCACGATACTCCGCCAGCTGGACGACCTTCCAAACCAAGACCTTTTGTGCCTCAGTTTAACCCTAGTAAGGGATGCGCTGAGTTGATGTGAGGAAGGATCCCTCCCCTTCCCTACTGTATACACCGATATAAGCCCATAACCTCACTGGCGATGAGATCAAGCGCAGTGGTAGGGGCGGGGTTAAAGCCTCCATCTTCACGCCCGCTACACGTGTGGTGTTGACTCACACCACGACCAGACCTCGCGAACAGGCTGTCTTCACGTACAACAAATCTGCGTATATTCACTTACGGGGTTTGGCCGTCATTATGACGCTATAAATTGCTCCGCATGGCTCGCACATCAGTGCTGTTCGACTGTTCGTTGGCATGTAGGAACGGATGACCGAATAGGCCCGCACGCTGTCCAAGTTCTTGTGAACACACATGCAGTTTGGGTGTGATTTATGGGAGATCTGAGCAAGGCTCAATTACTGCTCATTCTTGCGTGTGCCCCTGCAGGTTCCATCTAATCTCGGAATGTCTTGAGACAGGGCAAGGCGGGCATCACGTGCGTTAGTGGAGGCTACCAGCACTGGTTCTCTCACATCCTGTGTCTCCAGTTTTCTTGACCGTGTGTCGCGTCCGCCCATCCTCTGTGACAACTTCCTAGGTAACTGCTAGATGCTATCGCGGGGTTTTCCAGGCATCCTCCAAAAGTTCAAAGGCGTTTGCGCAAAGACTAAGTGTTGGCTCAGCGGTCAACAGTACAGTCACCATCTACATCGTAATAAACAGAATCAACCAGTGCAAGATGCCCACTACAATCCTGTCGGAAAAGAGGATAGAGGTTTAAGACTGAGACCGACGTCTGGGTCCTGCTTACCAGAACTCACTACTGAGCTCTATGGTTCTTATAGACCACCTGAACACATACTGCGGCAATTATACGGAATGCATGTAGGGATGTATCATTCAACCATTGACTTGTTGGGTTCTCTAGCCAATTTAATCATCTTGCGGTTGGTTAGCAAACCCGATATTTCTTCTAGCTACAGTAGGAACTGTGAACTGTAGGAATAACCATTCATTGCTGCCTTCTCCAGTTCGCGCTGCGCAGAAAGACCACATGTATCTCCTTAAAAAGTTGGTCATGCTAGGTTGTAAGTTTTTCAGCAATTAGGCCTCCTGGTTGTGTACGCGAATCTGGATCCTTGCATTAAAGGTGGCCTTGTCCAGGGGGTTGAAGATAGAGTACGTTTAAGGTTTACGTTTAGCGTTAGGGTAAGGGTTAGCGCAAGAACAGTAATCTTTAGGGTTAAAGTTAGGACACAGGACAAGAACCCTCGGAGATATAGCGCGAAGGCACATATTGTACTTTGGCGGGGAATAAATATTTCCTAGTCCGACCCAAGATCTTTTGGGTGCAGCTGAGAACTGGGCTTTGCAGGCTTGCGTGGAAGAAAACATGGCTTGGCTAAAAGGTGCAGCTAGTTTGCCTGTTGAGTATTAAGTTACTAAGCTGTGCAACGTAATTTAACCGGTTGCAGGGCGTCGCTGGAGTACCACTTGCTGTTGCTAAACACATGCGGTGGTAGAAAAGATTGTATGCTTCCGCAAAACCCCCAGCGGAGTTGGATTTCAGTGATCCATGGTTTAATCTAAAGAGTCACCTGAGCCATGCCTGCTATGTCGATTAGTGCCAACAGCAACCATTTTTCAATGGCTTTTGTATCCGCAAGCAGCAAACATCTTAAGCGCGCTGGTCGGCAACTTAGGCGTGGCCGCCATCGTCAAGCCGCCGCATCCAAACCCCAGACTGGAAATGCCTCAAATTTCACCGGCATCCACCAAATGGTAGTGGAGACCAACGCTCTAAACGTCATGCTGTGGGCTCCCGCGGTTGTTGTAGGTATACATATTTTACATTTAACGCGAGGGTTCATCAATCTGGCCGAATTCGGGTTACCGATATGGCTGTTGAGCGCAGAAAGAAAGAGCGACAAAGTGAAAATTCGACAACCGGGTAACAAACGTTGAAGCCCTTCAGTCGAACATGCATAGCCCAATTGAATTATATTTCTTAAAGGAAACCATGCTCATGCCTAGGTATGGGACCGTTTCCTGCTAAGTGAAAGACACACGATCTCTGGAACCAGAGTTTTATTAACCTGATGTTTCGGATTCTCACTCAAATCCATCACTGTAAACAGAGCCAATAAGGGTATCGAATTGCACAGATTTTGCAGAATTTATAGGAGGTAGTTGCTAGGCCACTACATGCCTATCACTGAGCCGACGGCGTGGTCTGGTGGAAGCGTCAGATTGGCAGACTTCCCAGCCACGGTTTCTAGGAAAACCGTGATATACTGTGGTAAATGGTGATTGTGAGAGTGTTGTCGATGCATTGGTGTAGGTGTGCGCTGATGTAGCTTAGCCTACGGTGGTTTACCGGAGGTTGTCATGGAGGCGCATGTGTCCTAATAGGCTGTGTGTGTCGAGTGGGCTGACCAGTGAACTGGGAGTCAGACGGCGTGATGGCTGCTCCATATCCCTGAGTTTGTGAATCCTGGTGCGTGCGTTATGGGGGCAGGTCGTGCTGTGGCGCGCGAAGACGGTACGCCGATCCGTCAGCTAATGCGCCACTCCCACATCAGGCAACTGACTGGCTCGGACAGTGGTCTGATTGTGGGTGGGGGAGAGAGGAGGTCGAAAGCTCAGCGTATTTTCCTCACTATAAACAATCTGACGCGCTTGAAACTATCACGGTGCGCTAAAAGCCGTGGCTTGGAAGGTTGCCAACTGACGGGATAACTCGGACCGCGTGGTCAGCCCAATGTGTTTTGTGTGGAGTGGCTGACTGGCGGACTGAGAGTCAGGTTGCAATGGCTCCTTCTTAATCGTGGCCTTTATGGCACTCCACCCGTGGGATCCGAGCCAGGTGTGGTGGCACGCCCAGGGCGGTTTAGGCCGCGCCAGCCACCTGCGCCCTCTCCCATCTCCGGTCTTCTGACTCTGTCTTGACACCGGACTCAGGTGGGGGAGGAGGAGAGAGTGCGGTAGCTGCAGCGCAAGGCTACTATCACTTTAAACTAATTCACGCGCAAGTCACCGTCCCTGCACCACCTGGTGTGGAGCATACGGTGGACCTCGTCGAAATCGACGGTCGAACTGCCATAACATGCCTATCATAATTGACAGCTCTGTCTCTGTCTCTTATGATGGATTCGAGTTTGAATCCGAAACAACAGGCTAAAAAAGCACTTGTTCCAGTGATCTTGTGTCCTTCGTCACGACTACTTCCTGGAACTCACCTCTTCGCTTCAGTTGTAAATAGACAATTAGCACGAAAAATGACAATACAAACGCTGCAGATCAGGTTTCCACTCCATGCGGTGAATACCACGTTCTACGACGTTTTCAGATGTCCGAATTTTACAAAGTTTATAAAAGCTGGTTGTTAGTTCCACAGAAGTCCAACAAGGCGCGCCTTTGAACAAACAATCCGCAAATCCAATGCGTCAAATGACCTTACACAAAAGTTTCCAGTGCAATATACTCATGCTTAAGGCATAGAAAAAACGTTCTTCAACTTGTCAAGATAAGGTTAAAGGGGGAATTTTGGAAAGCGCATAAGGGTGAAACTGACCTGTTTGTGCCGCTCAAGCGTCAGACGACCGTCCACGGACTGTGCGGTGGCATCGGGTTTCTCGTAGATGCGTTCCATTACGAAGAAGTGAGTCGCCGCCACGGCTTCCAGCGGACCGATGATAAGGCAAACACGTTCTAGAGTGCCTAAAAAGAACAACAGTAAACAAAATTGAGGTTAAGAGACGCAAATTCTTCGAATACGTCTCACTCGTTCACATTATTCCCAAGTAATCCCGGACCGAGTCGCCAGGGTACAACATGGGAAGTCCACCGCAAATAAGCTCGCTGAGAAATAAAATGTTATCACCTAGGACTTGGAGGGTATGCAAAATGGTCTTCTGCTTGTATTGCAACACGGCGACTTAAAACATCTCAACCGGTTTACGAAATAGCTGTGAGAGTCGCATTGGCGATGGCTAAACAGTGAACGCAGAGTGAACTGCGTTAGATCAGCAAAAAGCAAAGGAGCATAACACTGTTTTTTTATAAAATTGTAATTGCCCTAAATTTCGATCAGCATACTTCGAAGTGTCAATCCCTTGACTTCAATCGATCTAGTAAGACGGCAGAACACGGGATTAGGAACTCTCCCCTATTCCGAGGGCGCTGCATAAAGTTCCAAGTAGATTAAGACTACAGTTAAAGTTATGGCTAGATTGATGGTCGGGGTTCCTGGTAGAACTGATACGCGGAATATAAGCCCCCTCTGGAATTTCATGTACGGTCACCAGCATCACAGGAAGATAGGGTTTCCTATCCAGACAGCCCATTTTGGTTGGCCAACGGGCATTTTAAAGAGGAAGCAGGTCTGTTACACACAACAGTTAAGCTATTGTAGAACTTGGAGTATAGGGGTGGAATGATACAGGTACTAGCCAAAGCGAAGAGGCAAGTTTCGTTAATTTTTAACCACTGCGTTACACAGCCGCGAGGAGCTCGGCTCATTAGTGGGTCCCCACGCGTTCCCCTTGTGCTTTCTGCTAGATGTTATAATTTAGGATTGTTGATTTTAAATTTCGTCAGAAATGTGTCACGAACGTGGAGTAGATACATATGAATTAACGTTAATAGGTACAGATCGAAAACTGATCTGACAATTTTGGCTGAAGTGCAAAACCGGATTATCTACTAGACAGCAAAATGTAGGGGGACCCATTTCTGAGCCGAACCTCTCGCTGCTGTGTCACGCAACGGCAGAATATCGGCGAAACACGTGTCTGGACCTTTAGCTAGTACGTGTACTATTAATGTGGCATACCATATAACTCATACATAAATAAGGTGAAATCGACAAAGACAAGAGAGACCGGAAGGATCGCGGGTACTCCACACCTGACATTGGGTATGACTGGCTGATGATGGCTAATAAGCCAGAAACGACCATTCCGGTCTCCATTGTCCTTGTCGGTTCCACCTTATCGTCATATTCTCCAAGTTGCTATGCGACTGCCTGCGAGGGCTCTAACGTGAGCTCCAGGGAACAACAGAACTTACATGTTCCTTAGCCAGATCGGTGAACACCTCACTATCACTTTAGTTCCAACTCCAAGTTTGCAATAAATTTCTGAGGAAAGTAAACATAGACAATAACTTGAAACAACGCCTTCCTTACATTTTTCCAAAAAAAGTAACGCGAAAAGTGACGGTATATCCACTAAGCAGGTTAATTCTTAAGGCTGCACCAATCAGTGGCTAAAGGTCATCAAGGCACGGACTTGAGTGACTATTTGGCATTCATGCTAAGAGCAGGAAAATGTTCACAACATTTTCGGCGCTTCCGTGGGCACAGTAAAGGTATTTTCTTCAGGGGGACTTACTTCCCACCTTTTTTAAAAAAAAACAGACTGGCATACCAATCTCGACTGCTTACCAACCGCTTTTTAATACTTTATCGCACGTATAGAAACACGTGATGTGTGCACAACAGGTTGCATCTGTTCCGAAAACGACAGGAAGATAGCAGGAAGGACACGGTTAAGAATACGCAGTCGGACTGGTGAGGAAACGACTTCACTCAAAAAGGCAACAGGAACGAAATAAAATAACGGTGACGTGCAAAATATTGTGGGAATTAAGAGAATAATGATTACCCTGCCAAGATCGGGTCTATAGAAATCCGCTTTCGAGAAAAATTGACGGAATAGTCAATACCGGAAAAATGTCTTCATATTTTTCTCCTTACAGGGAGACAAAGTTTCAAACAGGATCAAGCGACAGTAGCGCTGTACCATCACAAGGAAGTAAAGGTGGCTCACCTATGAGGAATATTTTTACTCAAAGAGACTAGGTATTGTATTTGCAATTTTAAAAGTCACCTACGCAAGTTTCCAATCGACTAGATACATTTGCGTTCGCCCAATGCACTAACAACCAATGAAGTGATAAAGGCAGTTTGAGGTGGTGCACATAAATAAGGCATCCTACATGCCACCATTAATTTCGAGTCCACTCAGAAATGGGGACATTTCAGATCTCACATCGAGAAGAAGCCATAGCAGCCATGCGAAGGATCGACTTATCATAGTATTTGGCAACCCTTCACACCACGGCAGCTGATCATGATCCAAGCACGGCAGATCCATGATCCAAGCACGGCAGACCACCTCTAGAGGCGAATGCGGCAATTTTCCGAGAGGTTGGAGCCCTCAATGTCGGCCTGGTTCTCTCCTCCATTTCCCACACACTGGTCGACTTTCCGAGCCTTGGTGGTCGTTGGATGGGGGGCAGCATCTGACACGATTCGAAGGCGCAAGCTTGAGGTGCGTCTCATTCACATAGGGTCGTAGTTATAGTCCCACGTGGGCTCGGAGCTGCTGGAGAGCGGTCCGTTGTGACGGTACAACAAAAGTTTGAAAACCGCCATAGAGGACGATCCCCGCGTTCCCATCTAAAACGTGTTTTTGGTGACTTGAGCGGGAATTAGTTCCTACGATGGCAGGCTTGCGCTGCATCGAAAACACTCTCTCCTCCATCCCTCACCTTATAAGACAATGGCTGGGCGACCGAAGGTGGGTGAGGGCGTAATTGTGGACAGCGCTAATCAGACTGTTCACATGTGCGACACAGACAGCCTGGTCCAGGCGCAAAATGTGCCAGAATAAAAAAACGGAGGCGCTTCGGACTTTACATTTATAAGAATGGCATAAAGGCCACAGCCTGAGTCTGTGTTCTCAGAAGGAATGAGTTATTAGGTCTGCTGGCAGCCTACCAAGACACGACTGAAAGAGCGTCGCGGCAGGCTCAGACGCGTCCGATTTATCATAGTGAGGAATGCGCTGCTGCACCGTTGGGATGAATTCCCAGGCTTAAGCTTGCTCCCTCTCCGAAGCACCGATCGACTGTCCGGGCCTGTCAGACTGGGTTGGACTTGATGGTTGACAAAACTGCAAAGTTTGTTTACGCGTGTCACGCGTGACCTAAACCCCGCCTATTTTACCTAACTAAACCAAGCAACATGCTTCTGGCTTACTTCAGATGTGCATGTTCCAACATCCGACGTTTTGTCCGCCATAACAGTAAGCGAAAAGTGTACCAAAAGCTTACTACAGGAATCGGGTATAGCTTGTTTCAGAATTTCGGCATGTGTGCGTTGGGGCACAGCACACGCAGGACGTTGATTTCTCCTTGAGGGAGCTTGATGATGGCGGCCCCACAGATCCCAGATGACTGATTAGGGACATCGGTTCAACGATCTAGAATAAACCACTTCTGTGAAAAGTGAGTGGGTCTGTCCGAGCTTGATTATGGTCACAGATGACCTACTGTCAACGCTGACCTGTTGGGGGCAGCCGGTGGTTCTGAGTGTACCACGCGTTCTGCTGTATTCTGAGATTGCTTTGGAAGAATGCAGCATTTGTTACGGTGGCGCCGTAGTTTACTGTAGAGGCCTACCGAAGCTGGCTCTATTCAGAGACCATGCACTGCATTTCCTCGTAAATGTCAACTAATCAGTCCTGATTTTGCCTGCCTGAGGACTTTCATGGCAGTTGCATTCATAGCTTCGTTCAGCCGCTCCAGCGTAATCTCGATGCCTTCAACGTGTCGTAGCTGCAGCTGCTGAAGGTTTACGTTCATTTTATGAAAAACATTCATGCGAGTTTGACGAGTTCGGCATCAAACGTTGCCAAGTGTGAAAATGACTTGCGCGACATACTTTTCACCCTGCAAGGCCCCAAGATGATCACGTGGCAAGACTACATGAGGACTACAATGAAACCGAACGCAATGGTCGAATCTGCCTAAATATTATCGAAACGCTCACCACCAAAACCTTTCTTACGACTCTTCAGTGATAATGACTGACGTGCAAGTTTTCTACGATGGATTGTAAGTCTTACGAACAAACTGAACAGACACTTCAAAGATAGGTTCTAGATTATTCGCAATCACTAGTCAGCACGGAGTTGAGAAAAAACATGGAATCAGAGCTCAATTCCGGTGGTTTTTGGTTTCAATGCCCTACCAGTAACACAAAACGACGCAGCAATGGCTACAATTGGACGCTTAAAACGGTACAGGATTTTGGCAGATTTAAATAATTCCTTTGACCCACTTGTAAAAAACTCAGCGGCCTCGGTGGGATTCGAACCCACACCAGCAAGGAGAAGGCTTCAGTACGGACAACGCTCTAGTCAACAGAACTACGAGGCCCCAATGGGAGCCGTGACTTTATTATAACACTTGGTCAAGTTACCCGCCCATCCTACTGCAACGCATGGAATCCACCAATTCTGATAGTAAGCTGACTGCCCAAGTAGGATTTCCTAAGCAATCAATCTAGAATCCACCAGATGACTACCAGGCACAATTAATTAGTAGAGGGTTTTGGCAGATTTGAATAATTCCTTTGAACCACTGCAACTTTACAGCACGGAAGCGAGCAAATTGGCTAAGAAATGGGTAAGCAACCTCGCATAGAAAAATTTCATTCGGTCCGCAAGTCTCCTCTCAACTCTTCTAGCCCACTTCCGTCGACAGTTTGAGGTAAACCTAAGATAATGAACAGCACGCGGGTTGGCAGCAAATGCCCCGTCTTAAGACAGAAACCTGTACGCCTAGAAATCCTACCGGTTTTATGGGGCATGAAATAGGTGACACCAGCCCAGCAACAGGACGTGGTAGAATCACGTCTAGGCTTCTCTACTCTGGGCAGGGAGACGTGTTGATGTCAAGTCAGGCATCATCCGTTGCGGCGGTTGCATTCGCGACACGGAGGGGGCCAGGTTGCTTCTGGAGTATCATAACCACCAACCCCCAACTTGCGGATAGTTTTTTGTTGCTTCATGTTGTTGCCGCCCTCGAGGCTGTGGACGCACATGCCGGCGCATGAACGTTGCGCGCCACCGCCCCTGTCCAACCGTCAATTCCCACGAGAGAGAACATGTAGGCGCGCACATAGGCGCAGACGCGCCAGACTTTTCATCAGGAAAAACAGTCTAGTAGGGAAAAGGATGTCAGTAGACCTTGTTTGATAGAAGAAGGAAACACAATTCTATATACAGCAGCCAACCAGGAACGCAGACCCGATCAGATGCTATTGATTGATGTTCAGGTTGAAGCACTGGCTCGCAACGCAAGCAACACTTCCAGTTCGTATTCCATTACCCGATGACAAGTAAAGGAAGAGAATATAACACAGCAGCACTAAATATCTTGGGCAACATTCTTGAAATACAATTTATTCGTTTTTACTTTGGTCACTTGGTGATTGTTCCCCCGTTAAACAGGCAGACTTGATATAATACATATCAGCACTCGTACGTTTCGCGTGGCGAATCATACGAAACTGTAAGGATGCAGCGGGAAAAATTTGCGGGGATCTGTGGGTTGCCGGAAAGGACAGGCTGTAGGACAGCAACCTTATGAAAACTAAGCCAGAATACGACAAACAGCGTCCTGGCCTGACCAATATATCACGAATCAAACGGTCCAATCTAGATATACGAAAAGCAAAAACTACCTAGAGGATGCAGCATGCCCAAGTTGCTTGAGGATCTCCGCTGCCACTGCGTTAGCCTCAGTTGCCGAGGCTGATAAACACAGAGGAAATAAGATGTTCTCGAATGCTAAATCTTTCCAAATATCCCGCTTACCCGCCACGCCTTAAGTGCTATGCCAGTTGTAGTTGTCATCCCGCAAACTGTATATCGGACGTTCTGACCTATCGTTTGTATCCGGTAGTTCTTGAGAGGAGCAATAGTCCGAATAAGGAAGAATAATATGAGGAAGAAGAAGATGATGATGATGATGAGGAGGAGGAGGAGGAGGAGGAGGAGGAGGAGGTTACATTAAAGTAATGCGATGATGATAGCAAAGAAGCTGAGCTGGTTTGCTTTGTGTAGGAGGCAAATTGTGACGGCGTTGCAACGAGCAGTTTTAATAGGGAAAATGGAAGGCTTGAGGCCAAGATGATTGTAAGCCTTAATAACGCGAACATGTTCGAGGTATCTTAAGCAAGTAAATAAAACTTTCCAACACTTACAACATGTGAGGCTGAGGTGGGTGGGCGGGGGGAGGATAATTCCCAATTAACAGTAGTGGTGCGCTTTCGCAGGGAACCATATAATACGGTCGGAAACTCCAATCCCGCATTTAATATTATGACGGTTAAGCTATCAGAAGGCCGTAAATCGTCAACCAGCACTGTCAAACAGTGGCTCATGTAGATTCCAAATACGGACTAGAAGATGATCGCACATTCCCAGCTAATTCATGACCCCGGAGCTTTGATTAAGCAAGCTAAACACAGAGCTTTTAATAAAATATAACTTGAAAACGAGGTTATACAGATACAAGAACGACTTTGCTGTGTGCAGGGAGCCTACGCACGTATACGAGACATCAGGGTCACAGACCTAGACTGTACATAATGCACGGGACTGCATCGAGGGTAGCGGGTAAGCGACGCGCCTACAGAGAGTAAGAAATCAGTTATTAAGGTCGACGACCGATGTCATGAGAGGAGATAAAATTCTATATTCAATTTTAAACTCAGAGAAAACAAATTTAGGTCTGTGTCAGCTCCACTCTTCGACATCTGTAGTTGTGTGACACTACCACCAAGATGAAATAGTCCAATAACTGCATATGAGTGGATTAGGTTAATTGAAGTGCTCGACATAAGGGTACTTAAATAAATTAGACAGAAAATTTTCAAGATTGAAAAAGCACCCATTAAAATAGTTTAAGTTAAGGAATGGGCAATCGCTGAGTGGTTTACACATCGTTTATGAGTGCGTTTTACGGAATGAATTACAGCATTCCAGTGAACACAACATCTATGTAGAGTTCTAAGGCTGATAAATTTCTATTGCATACGTAGGGGGGTAGATTCAGAAAACGGAAGTTTGCTATTTTGAAAAAAATACACTCAATAAGGCATTGCGACACGGTGAGAACCAAAAATACTCTTTGATGCCTTAGCCAAAAGAAGTCACCATCTACTATAGGAAAAATTTGATACGCCTGGAAAATGTAGAAAAGGCGAATGCATGAAACAAAATACAGCTGGGATCCGGGAGGGATGACGATTAACCAATCATTCTGGGAAATATCGGCAAAGACAGGGTCCGCCCTTCAGCATAACTGCGGGCTACTTGGCAAGTCCACAGGCAGTGGAGATTCCAATGGCATTCAGAGAAGGAGAATTTGAGCAAGTTTGCAGGAACCTTGGACGGAGATATCAACTTCAGAGTCCAGATACTAAAAGAAGTCATAACTTCACTAATCCAAACTGAACCGAGTTTGACCGATTGATGGTCTAGAGTCAGTGTGCTGCAGGTGGACATGCGGAGGGCCAAGGAGAACCGTTTCCCACCAAATCATCAACGAGGTCAAAAAGTTTCGGTGTCTGTGTTTTTTAGAAGTTAGGAGTGAAGGTGGAAATTCAGTGACTCCCGACTGCATTAGCAAGCCATGTGTGACCCAACAACTGAATGACTCTCGACTACCACTTGACTTGCTATTTTGCATGACTTGCTCATCATTATAGCGTCATTTTTGTCAGCACAAGATTCCCAGCCAAATTCCGAATATGCTCAGCTTGTTTGGAATTGCATTTGTGTTAGCGAAAATTCATGGCTTCCTCTCGGCTTCTTTTCCATGTGGCTCCTCTGCTACGAGACTGAGACTATTAGTGTGCTAAGCGCCGTAGCTTGGAAGGTTTTAAGTGACTTGGCAGTCAGCCCAAGGCGTGTTTGTCTGTAGTTACCGTTTGGTGGTCTGAGGGTTAGGCTATAATGATTCCTTCTTAACTTGACCCCTGGCACTTTGATAAATGTGATATGGAAGGCGCTCCCCCACTTTGAGTGAAATCCTGGTTTTTTGAGGCCAGGTCGTGAACTTAGTACGCACAGACACGTTCATCATATATGTCAGAAGCTGCAGCCATTCCCCGCACCGTCTCAGACGGTGGCTAGGGCTTGGGAATGAGAATAGAGCGTGATGTGGACGGCTCAGAGCATTTTCCTCACTATAAAATATCTGACGCGCTCAAAGTTATCACAGTGCGCTAAAAGCCATGGCTGGGAAGGTTGCCAATTGACGGGATAAATCGAACCGCAAAGTTAGACCAATGTGGGGGTTAGCCGACCAGTGGACCCCAATGGCTTCTTCTTAATGTAGCCTTTGTGGTTCTCCCACTCCACGGGATCCAAACGAGGTGTGGCGGCACGCTTAGGGACGGTTCCGGTTGCCCCAGCCACCTGCGCTCTCTCCAGTTTTTGGCCTCCTTGACTTAGTCAGGACATCGGGCCAGGTGGAGGAGAGGGAGAAAGTGCAGCAGATGCGGTGCAGGTCTACCTCTATAAACTAACTCACGCGCAAGTAACCGCGCTTGCTCCCAGCCTGTGGTGAAGCACGCGGTGGACATCATAAAAGTCGACGGTCAGACTGCCACATGACTTTCTGTTTTTAGTCAGGATTCGTCTTGCACGGCGTTCTTCGAATATGTGGAGGATATACCCCGGCCACCAGAAGTCATGAGGACTGATAAGCCCTTCTATTGACTGCTATACGGTCGTATGCTATGAATACCTACCTAACGTTGCTGTGGCAAACTACGTGTGTGTAGGTCTTAGTTCTACTGATTTCACATTGTTTATAACCTTCCTGACCGTCCAGCAAACTCAATTTGTCAACGTTGGCGAAAAGAGGCCAGAATAGAAGTGATAGGCGATGCATTCCTCTTTGTAAATAGGTGATGATGAAGAATGGACGCGCTTCTGGGTGAGGAAAAATCGCTATAAAAGCAGAAAATCCAGTATTCTGATACGTGTTGCCAGGAAAAAGGGACTCGGTAACGGCAATAAAAATCAGATTAGACGCATGTCAGCGGTTTCCTCGAACAAAGGACAATAGTAACCACTAAAAACTCAACCACAAGGCATCATAGAGCTGTTTGTCCGATCGCTTGGACGGTTGGGACGATGACCGGGAAGGCAAAATTAATAAAGGCTAACTGAACATGCCTTAAACGACTAGTACTCGCAGTGAGAGATAATGAATTTAGTGCGTGGAAGAGTTCACATGTGCTACCGCGTCTGTGAAGAACAGGTAAACAAGATATAACCATGGAGCTGGCCAATCAGATCAAGCATGACTGCGCTGGGGAATCTTGGAGATTTTGCAAAGGCGATGCAACGAAGAGGCAAGGAAATATTTGAGGCAAGAAGGCGTGAGTCAGCATGCATGCGTCCGCGCCACAGGAGGAAGAACAAGAAAACGAAAACATCGGTACGTAGTGAATGAGAGTCGAAGCGAGCGAAATCAACCAATGGGGAGAGAGGAGGCAGAAGGCGATGCGCAGCGACGCGTGACTGAGAACGGGTGGTTGTCAGCCTTTCATCTAACTACAGGCCGAATGCATCAGTTAGAAAACGTGCGCAAGAATCTGTTCAAATTAATCGAGCAACATCAGTAGCTGCGGAGAAAGAATTTGTCAGGCAAGATGCCATGTATCTGGACCAAGCAGCAAAAAGATATAAGAAGAAAGCATAATTTCCTGCCTGGAAACTCAGATTCGAATAGTTTATACAGCTTCATGATGCAACTGTGAGTGACTTGGTTAAAAAATGGGTCTTCTGATGTCCGCTGAATGATTTCTATCATAGACCCCAAGTCATAACCTCAAACGTGGAAAATTTGAAGGCAATTGGGGGAAGATTATAAGGAGTTCTGCGGGAATCTGGTTAGATTAGGCCCAATACAGGTAATAAGGGGGCACCTTGCTGGCTTTTCTGATATTCTGCTGAGCCTTAAGATGACTTGTGGAGGGGGAAAGTCGGGAAAAATATTAGGCCCTATACAGTTAATAAGGGGGCACCTTGCTGGCTTTTCTGATGTTCTGCTGTACCTAAAGATGACTTGTGAAGGGGGAGAGTTGGGGAAAATGTTAGTTAATGCTTTAAGTGGGGAGAGAGAGAGCGGCTGGTTAAGCACTATGACCAGGGTCTAGCAAAGCAGTTTACTCGGCTCACTCTAAGCCAGGCTAGACAAATGCAAAAGGCATACTGCGCCAGAAGACCTAGTTCTAGATCCTCTTAACGTACAGCTAAGTCAGTGGCTAACTAATCAGGGTTAAGCAAGAGCATAGAGACATCCGTGGAAATCAGGTTTTTTGTACAGTTCAGGAGCAAAGGCTTATATATATATATATATCATTATATATACATCATTATATATATAATGAGTACGCAACTGTTTTAACGTTGGAGGAGATAAGTTAGTTAATCTACCCTGCGGTGGAAATTACTTTACAGTTGGCATAATGAATATTTTGGACAAAATATGATATGAACTGGCTTTAGTCGACAGTTGAGAAGTGCTCAGATGTATTTAATCGAGGAAAATTATGGCACACGTAGATCCTAATTCTGAAGTGTTAGGTGAGCACATGCACAGCGGTTCCAAAACTGACTTAGGCACGCTTTTTATTCGGCCCAACAGTACTCCCATTACAGGCAGGTGAACCGAAACCCTCACCAACTACCTAATACAGACACCAAATTCTGGCAAAAACCCACACCTGACGGGATCGAGCAAATTCTAAAAATTTCAAGAGGTCTGGTTAAAAACTATATCCAAGAAATGTGCATGATTTTGGGGTTCCATTATCGCGTTCGCTCAACATAACGTCTCTACGTGCAAGTCTTTATTCTCTCCAGTCTACTATAGAGGCAGCACAGCTGTAAACGTCCTAGAGCAGACGCTCCTCAGCAGGGGAAGAGGGACGGCAAAGTGGTGGATGATCCAGTGACCCTGCCATCGAACCATAAAGAACACCAGTGCACCTAAAAGTAGATGACTGGCCGGAAAGCAGACATTTCGTTAGGCCTGCATTGAAAGATGCGCATCAGGCTATAGAAGCAATTGTCACAGCATAAGAGAAACATGTTTGTTTGTTTTTTGCTTTTTTTTCAATCAGCCTGCCCGGCAGACGGTGCCGAAGAACAACCGGAGACCGTTGACGCCGGTGCACACGCGCCTCCAAAAAAGTTCTTCACAGGTGAATTAAAGAAAGAATTGCACGTGCAGTTGCCGTAACGGCAAACATACATGTAGGAAACTGGAATTTATGCAGGGTGCCTGACAGAAAAGACCTAAATGACGACGCAAGTGTGCAATGCGACTAAAGCGGGGAAGGGGTAGTGAAAGGCGTTGGGCAATGGCAACACTGTGTGCGAAACTGGAAAAAGCGATATGCAAATGAGATCAGAGTACAAAGATCCACAGAGCAGGAGGAGACTCCAACAGACTCCTAGGAGTCTGTTGCAAATGAGGGGGCTTTTAATGCTTTAACATAGCCCATCAAAAATTACTTTCAAGCTGTGAAGGACGCACGCGGATAAGCACAACGTTGACTGCCGATTCGACGAAAGACTGCGTTTAGTTTGCTGTTAGGTCGAAAAAGTCGTTAACTGAGTAGTCTAAGGAGTGCAAGTATTAGGATGCCGCAGTGGCAAGCGCAGTATGAAGAGCTTCCTCAATATTTTGCATCAGTGGAGAAAAAATGATCAACTGCTCAATTTAAACTTATTTATGATGGCAAAATTAGTGAAACCTATAGTAACTTAGTTCCAAGGAGTACCGCGGTAAATGTTTCAAGATTTTTTAAATCCCGATACAGAGATGTTATCCATTATTTTTGGAAAGATGTGTTGATCTCCCCGGGCTTATAGCTGTCAGTAATAATAATCAGATCAATTGTAGAGGCTGTGGCAGTACGGATGCAAATCACTTGCAGATACATTGAAAATGTACTGTAGTCGCACGAGGGAGGTCAGAATTCTTTTTTAAAAACGAATTGCCATAATCAGCCATCTTAGCCCTAGATCAGAACATCCGAAGTTAAAACCCGAGATTAGTGGCTTAGTGCTGCAAACGCTCGTCCGATTTAACTGTGAAGTCATGGGTTTATGGTGTCTGTAAGAAAATACATATCATAAATAGGAAATTCGGTGCGTCAAAGTGGTTCTTGCTCCAACATTCGATCCTCCGATGGAATGGTTTTCTGTGGCATATGAAGTTGTAAATGCCCCTTCTTGCTTAAGTGTTCTATAAATCGACATGGTACGTTTTTTAAAGGATTGAAAGTACGTTCAAATAGAAGAGATGAGAAAAACGCAGTATGCCAAGGAAAGTTGTCTGTATTAAATGAGGCTTTCAGAAGAGATTTACTAAGAAGACAGAATGGAAGGTTTCCTTTAACACTATTTTTCGACTAAAAACAAGCCTGAGAATGCCATAAAAACTATTAGGAAAGCACAGTTAGCGGGCAAGAAGTACGAGTATCTGCTTGTGAAACATTAACTGGAGGTTTTTTATGCCCTCGAATGGGAAAAATAGTTAATCCGACTGACCCTAGTGATCAGAATGAGATGTTATTTTATGTTATTTTACACAACTTGGCCTCGCCTCAAATTTCTGAAAGCTGATTTGGACACCATGGTCAGCTCTTGCCCCAGCGATCGCATCTACTTCTTCTCAACAACTTGGCCTATCGGTTTCCGTTCGAAAAGGCTGCTATGCTGCCTGATTGAAACTGTTTGGGGGAAAACAAATTGCAGAAATAGGGGCATCTGGGCTATTTGTATACTAGGCATAAGGTCAGAAGTGTGCTAATATGACGAGGCCAACGAGCGCTCTAAACTGAAAGTAGCAAGAGATAATCATCTACGTCCTGTCTTGCAAGCAAAACCGATCGGTTAACATCACTTCTACGTGACTCAGTATTCTACAATCACAGTCGCAGGACGCGTGACCGAGGTTCAAACGGTGGAATGAAAGACTGAAAAGCTCAATGACTAGGTGAATCGGGTTTGAAATTACGATCGTCCCAGACTTTGGTCAAAAGGGGAACTACGCCCTATCTCTCTTGTATGTGTCAGCAGCACATCGATTACCGACGGCAATGCGAAGGCAGAACGGAATCGATAATGTCCTGTCATGCAGTCCGGGTAATTCAAAGAACACCACCTTCACCTTTGGACTATAGTTCTCCGAAAGCACGGATGAATTTATACTATCCTCAGAAGTGAGATGGTACATGTGCCTGAGGTTTTTTAGTCCAGAACCAGCATGCTTCCGCGCAAGAATGAACCAGAGATTACTTGTCAGTTTTCAGCGGACTTGCTACATAGCGGCAAGCATGCTCGTCATTATTGTAACCCTATGATAGCAATATTATCCAGACAATAGTGAAGTAAATATATTTTTCGGGTTACGCGAAGTTCTCGCGTTAAAGTTTGCGTGTATTGAATACATGCATGACTACGGATTCGCGTAACATCGGGTCCCTCGCTTTCTTCCCTGTGTTATCGTGGTCTAGTAGTGCGACTAGATCAAGTAGACTAGTGACTGGCTTGAGAAGGGTTCCTGGACAGGCGTAAGACCTGCATCTACGCGAGCCATGACGTGGCCGGATAGGGTTTAACAGAGGTTTACTAGCGATTCAGGGACACGTGTTCTGCATTCTTCTGAGTTGACGCGCCAAGCAAGTTTTTACTGAGGTGTAGTCCCTGTGCAACTCGCGACTTACCGGGCCTCAGATGATAGAGGGAAGCGGGCCGATGGGCCCGGAGTGGAATGTGAGCTCTGTGTAACTAGGCATTTACCACGACTCGATTCAGCAATAGAACAACTAAACCCTGGTTGGTTAACACACCCCTGTATTTTTTGTAGTGAGGAGGAAAACAGAGCCTGAGGCATCCACCACTTGGTGCGCATTTTCGTATTCCTGAACCGAAAAACACTGCGAACATCATCTGGGCATGAAATTCCAAAGGAGGTACCCATATGAAATTTCCTCACGGGATCTTAAAAGAATCAGAAGCAAAATATAATTTGAAACACGCTTCCTTTGTGATGTTCGAGTTATTCGTCAGATGGAATCTAAGTCATCTATTACATAAAATGCATGAGATTATTTGCTTCAGCAACACAAGCGGGACTACGGATGCCTTTTCCTGCGTACACTTACGCTTATCAATAATTCGGGAGTTCAGAAATTAAAATAGTTTTTAGAGTATACCATGGAAATTATGGGGACAACATGTCCAACAAAGATTAAGTAAGTCAACAGTTCGACCATCTTTGCACGCGAAGTCCACAATGTGAGCCCCAATATGTTGGATGCAGGTACGGTGAAGTATTTCATAGTGATAGCAGACTTGCGCAGAAGCTACCGCACTCGCCTCCTCTCTGACTAGAACTCGGTGACATGATTAATTCAAAAAGACCGGCGGCAGGAGAGGGCGCAGTTGGCTGCGGCATGAATCTGCACCTAGGCTTGCTACCGAACACACCCAAGGGGCGGTAGTTGTTATGGGTGTACATCTCTACTAACGTCGGCCATGTCTCGATATAGCTCCCGTGTTGGTCAAACGTATCTAACCAGTGGCCCTTTTCGGAGGCAGAAGACGTTGTAGAACCATCGTTCCAAAAAATTTGCTCGGAGAAGCGAACTTTTTAGCTCACCTTGTAGATCAGAAATATCGATTGGCTGACGCAGCTGACAGGCATCGCCGCGACGGCTTAGAAGGGGATGACTGCCCTAAAAGTGTTGTGATCCTAAAGGTTTTTACTGTCTCAGAAATAAATGTGCGCAGTTGGAGTAAATTCCTCGTTTCAAAAATCGCTATGAAATTATGGGTTGTTTAATTTAGCGAATTGGCGCTTTAAGTTAAAAATGTAGGTGCACTACATGTCACGAACTTCTCGGTGTGCAATTCACGCTTGAGAGAGAGAGAGAGAGAGAGAACAGCGAAAACATAAATCACAATGAAATGAATACAAACAAGAACTTTATTCCTTTAGGATTTGGATGAGTAGAATGTGAGAAGCATTTAGAAGATTTCAATGCGAAACATTATGCACATCTTCGCCACATCCAGACAAAGTCTGAAGGGAAAATTTGAGTCCAATCATTAGCCTCCCTGGGAGAAAACTCGTGACCAGAAAAAGTGAGAATTACCACTGAAAGAAACAGCCCTAAGAATGAGCATGCGCCTGTGAATAAAATTTGGATAGTAGATCAAAAAGTGTCTGGCACAGTGGCATTTTTAGCAACCACGAAGTGTTTACTAAACAAATGTCGCAGCACGGAATTCGCACTATTTGTGAATACGGGTCACCTTGTTCGGTTCTATCTTGACTAGTTCAGCCTTGACGCGGGATTTGTATAGTTGAACATACAGACAGGCGACATGGAGTAATAAAATGCCAATGTTGGGGTGAATGGCTCACAGAATAGCATAAAAAGGTCAGATTTACATGCCGAAACTTGAATAATCACGACGTTGTAAGAAATATAATGTAAAATATCTTCAGATGCCTGCTCTCCTCAACTAAGCAAGACCTTGGCAGAGGATTCGTTGCAAATGTGTACTGTGTATGGTCAATTTGAAAGTAGAGAAAGTGTATGCGGTTTTTTGAGCACGTTTACGGCTAACTGCGAACAATCTTACAACTGCCCCCATTTCCAGTCAGTTTTGCGCTCAGAGGCCCGCCCGCAAGAAAATAGGGAAGACTCGCCAATATGTAAAGACGCACATTTTCGATACGTTTCACCTCTACATTAGCTTGTCCGTAGACTGCAAGGTATGAGCTTACTCGGAGTTGTCGACTTTTAAAATCAGTAAATAAGACGAGACGAGATACGAGACAGAGCTTCGCTTTATTTTGAAAGTAGAATTGCAAAACTTTCAGCAAAACATGTCCTACATTCACCATGAATAAGGGTGGCACACAAACCACAGAACACTGGAAGATCACCAACGAATGACCGAAGAATGTATACATTGACATCATAAAGAATCATCCATGAATGCTTCTCAAAATATCGATCACCTTGAACTTCCTTCAAAACGGTGCCAGCGTCGTGCGCTGATGACCCCATTTTCATTTTTCGAATAAATAAATAGGGTTAAAATTCGGTATTTAATGGGTGAAATAGGCCAACCGACGTACATATAAGAGGATTCACATGCGACTGGAGAGCAGAAAAGCTGGAGGCTCAATTTCAAAAGCCCGCTTGGAATGACGAATTATGCAGATAGTTTAAAATTAGTTGGGCAGCTCCATTTGCACTAAGCAAAGTCGCATATGCACCTTTGGAGTCATCAATTCCTATATTAATGATACTGCGGAAAAACTCGTCTACTTGTTTATGTGGTCAAAACTTGATCTTCGAAGTGATGAAGGTCAAAAAATGCAAAATACGGATTGCAAAAGCGTCAACAATAGCAGTAATTGAGTTCTAACTGATCCAAACGAAACTATCCTAACAGAAATAAGCAATCCAGAAGAGAAGAATTAATCGGACACTCATGCACGAAAACACTGTTGTCAACGAATGTTTATGCGACCCCACCAATCGGCAATGAAGTATTGTACGACCCTACTACCCTAGCAACGAACACAATGGGGTTATTTTGGTGTGTAGGTAGGTGCGGATATGTAGGCGTGTAATACGGTCTAATTCAGTGGGAAAAAACAAACTCACTTGCACGATTACGGTAGGCATTTACATTTCTTTTCATTGTCAACGCGTTACGGCCATTTCCGTAAACAACCTTACCTTCCCGTAGTACACGCTTACTTATCGATTTTGTTCGTTAGTATGGTCATCCAATAGTTCCTTGCCAGTTAGTGGAGTCGCACAACCATTTGTTGCCATACTTTCAAGTGCAAGAGGTTTTATGAATTTTTGCTATGGCAAACAAGTCAGCAACTATCGAAAAGTGGGTGGGTTACAGGTTACAGTTATACCTTATGTAGGACAGGAAGAACGTGGGCTTAGCGCAACCATCATAGGAAGTAATCACTCAACTTATGAGCCGGTTCCCAAAACATCGGGTAAAACGATTCCACGGATGAAGGTGCGTATTTCTTCCACTCATAGTAAAAAATTGAAGCTTATACATACTGTAGTTTTAAATAAAAATTTACGCTAAGGTAATATAGTTTTTTTCCTAAAATTTACGGGGTTCTAACGTTAATTCGGCTCATGAATAACTGAGGTGTACACACAAGGTACTTAACTACGCTGACACAACACATTTGCAACTTCACTACCGTACCAACAATGGACGAAGACATTGGCAAAATCGCCGACGATGCGTAAACTAAACGGTCGGATTAGGTCAGCAGACATACCTTAATACTCACTACGATTATCATCATTAAAGAAAGAGGCCGCGGCATCTCAACGGGAAATTTAAACGTGTCAGTATTATGCAATATGTTCTAAAAAAGCGTCTGCGGTCGTAAACCGGCAACGATATGGGCATTATTACACATGACAGCAAATATCATGTGATTAGTATGCAAATAGACAAGAATCGCTACAAAAGTCAGCTTATGGGTCACCCAGACGCCATGAGGTTCATTACTGTGACTTATAGATCGATGTTCGCCAGCCGCAAAAGTCCGTCAGCGTACTTAAAAAATTCAGGAGCGGTGGCGCGCCCACATGTCGAAAACACAAGGAATAAGAGTTGAGAATTTAAAACGCAATCGAACCATCCAGTCGTATTACATCACCAGATGATAATTAGAGGAAGAGAATATAACTCAGCAGCACTAAATAATCTGGGCAGAATTCGTGAGTAACAATTTTTATTTCGGTAACGTGGGGATCGTTTCTCTGCTTAAAAATTAGACTTGGCACGCATACGTTCCACGATGCGAATCATACGAAACTGTAAGGATGCAGCGGGCAACAATTTGCGGGGATCTGTGGGCTGCCGGAAAGGGCAGGCTGTAGGACAACAACCTTATGAAAACTAAGCCAGAATACGACAAACAGCGTCCTGGCCTGACCAATACATCACGGGTCGAATCAAACGGTCCAATCTAGATATACGAAAAGCAAAAACTACCTAGAGGATGCAGCATGCCCAAGGTGCTTGAGAATCTCCGCTGCCACTGCGTTAGCCTCAGTTGCCGAGGCTGATAAACAGTGGGGAAATAAGATGTTTTTAAATTGTAAATCTTTCCAAATATCCCGCTCACCACCATGTCTCAAATAATTTGCTAGCTGTTGTCGACATCCTCTAAATGCGTGGATCGAACGGTTTGAAACTGCATTCAGTAGTCCGAATAGAAAAAGAAGGATGATGAGGATGAAGAAGAAGAAGAAGAGGAGGAGGAGGAGGAGGAGGAGGAGGAGGAGGAGGAGGAGGAGGAGGAGGAGGAGGAGGAGGAGGAGGAGGAGGAGGAGGAGGAGGAGGAGGAAGAGTATAACGAGTGTGAGGTGTTAGAAATGCAATCATGATGACACAAAAGGAGAGCTGAGTTGATTTGTTCAGAAGGCAAATTGTGCCGGCGTGGAAATAATCAGTTGAAATGGGGGAAGTGGGGGAATAATGTCAAGATGATTGTTAACTTTGATAACGCGAGCCTGTTCGAGATAGCAAGTAACGATAAATTTCCAACACAAGCAATGTGAGAGAATATTGTGGATGGAAAAACCTCAAATATCAGTAGGGGGTGCTTTCGCAAGGAACTATTTAAAACGGTCGGACACTCTAATATCGCATTAAATATTACGATGGTAAAGCTATCAGAAGGCCCCACATCACGTATCACTGTCTTACTCGTCAACCAGCGCTGGCAAACAGCATCTCATGTAGATTTTCAATATGGATTAGAAGAATGTCACACATCTTTAGCAAACGCACGAGTCTCAGTGGTTTGATTTGGCGTGTTCGGCACAGGACTATTAGTAAAAGTTTAAAACGCAATAACACAAAGACCGACTTTGCTATGTGGTTGGAGCCTAGGTACGTACACGGGACACCAGGGTCACAGATGTGGGCTGTACATTATGCACAGGGCTGTATGCAGGGTAGAGAGTGGGAAATCATTTATTTAATTTGACGAACCATATCACGTGAGGAGATAAATTCTATTTTTAACTGTAGACTTAGAGAAAACAAAATTGAGGTCATGTAGACGTGCGCTGATCATAGCAACGTTGTGCAACATATAATGATGAGGAAGTGAATGGTAAATTGGGGTAAATTAGACTTTCGCAGCATCTATTACACTTGATCTCTCTCCCCTTACCCGGTGTCGTGACAGAAGCAAGAAGATTGGAAGTGAGATCGGACCCAGATGACTTTTGCTGCGTGAAACTGGACGCAGGCTTGCCAGCTTACCCTCTCCCATATCCACTCATGACTCACACGCTTGTTTATTGAATAATACTGCGTTTATATGAAGTGATATGAGTAATTTTAACGTTGGCAAAAAAGAAGAGCATCCGATTACAACAGACACAGAAGACTGAAACGGTTTTCGCGTGTTCTCGGATGGAAATGCAAAACAGTATAACATTTTGGTGCAAAACTGGCATACTGATGCTTGTGAAAGTACAAGATTATGGGCATAAGAAGAACAAGAAGACTTAGTCGGAGTACAACATTCAGATGTTTACTTAATGCGCAGATGCAAAAAAAGCGGTTGCTTTGCAAAATACATGTGGGTCTTTTATTTAAAAATTGCCACCGGCAAAAAGATAATCATAAAACATATACAATCTTTAACTGTTTGAATTAACTATTTAAGATTAAAAAGTTTAGTAGCTGCGACAGACATGAAGGGGTGCTCATACATGAAAGCGCACTAAGACCATAAACGTGCCCAAGATTCCAAAAACCTTCACAATTCAAATAAAGGTACGAATTGGTAACTAACTGCTAAGTATATGAATATAAAACTAGGTGGCCAGCATAATAAGTCCAAAATTATTTACCTGGATAAAAGTCGTTACGTTTAGACATTTTAACTTTGGCACCACTTTGTTTCTGGATTCGTTCGATCGCCTCGCCATCTTTTCCTATGACACCTCCAGCAGCAATCGCAGGAATGAGCACTTTAAGATGGACAGGTGAGGCTAAAAATATAAGGCGACATTGAATACTAAAAGAAGGCTAAAATTAGTGTGAAAAAGAGCTTTTGGTCGGTAAAATTAATCTTTACACAAAATATCAAGAACTATTTCGAAGTTTCAATAGCTAAAACAATATCTCAGAAATCACCGTCATCGGATTTATTAGTGGCTTAGCCGAGTAAGCTGCCTCTAAAACGCGATTGCTTTCTAGTTCTTCCCAAAGGTGTTTTAAGATCTTTGGAAATAATTATTCAACTCATTTCAGTGAATTGCTGAATGTATACTTTCTGAGATTCGTGGAAATGAACTGAATCAACTGTGGATAAATTATTTTAGAGTAGCTTGAAATTCGGTATAAGGGTGTGTTTGGCGACCTTTGGTGGATTTTACTAGCTCTTTGTAGCGTACAGGTAGCACATTAAAAAGAAAATCTGCTCTTCGGACACATTATCCTATTAAACAAGACGATAAAATTCATTGTTATAAAATTTAATTGGCATTTTAAAGAGAGAAATAAAGCAATTTAATGTTTTACTAAGCAATTTTTACTACTGACTGGCAATGGGTGTTGACATGAGGACCAATAGGACTTAGCCTACACTACATCTGTAGGTGGGGATTCTAGTAATTGCCAGCCTATGAATAGGATGGTTGCGAAAGCCACATGGTGCTTACAATTGCAAGTTGAATTAAGAAAATAAAAATTTTCAAAAGACTAAAAAGTACTGCTCTGTTAATATGAATGTGTGCCGCTTTAGATTACACAAAGGAACAAAGTATTTTGCGTCTAGCACTAGATCACAATACTTCATACTTTAGACAATCAAATTGGCTTACATCCGCAATTTGGTCTTTTTGAACTGCTACTTAAATCAAGTTGTTCATCTGAATGACGTTTCCTGGAGTCGTTACTGTCGTCCGACCCCGACTGACTACCCGTCATTATGAACCTAACAAACGTTTGTTACGGATACGCAGAAAAAAAATATTCGAAATGGCGCTAAATTATTTAGTTGATTAGATGTAGGCCAGCTAGTCAAACAAGTTGACGGTCGTTATTGTAGGTATAAAATGCACTTTCTATTTACGTTCAATATAATATTCGGAGTTTTTTATATCGCTGATTCAAATAAAAGTAAAAAAAACTATTGGAAGTAATTTTCAATTAAGAGAACAGAAATATATAGTCAAATGTGGCTGGATGAAAGCAAAGTGGTGACCATGCGCTGCCTACTCAGATTTAACTTTATCAGCTTCCATCGGATTTCAAATTTTCCTAATTGGATTGTGTAGTATTACATGTGACATAAAATATGTTATTTGACCGTACCTAAGATAATATTACTAGCCAAAACCTTCGATTTCTGCTTGTTTCTCATTCAGGTATGATACATCCGCGTTAAGATAGAAAAGCAATTAATCTTTCAGCGTTCCATCACTAATAGGACGGTGCAACTGAAGAGATGGAGTAACACCGTTAGATATTTTACAACTGAGCATTAATTTCTTCTTGACCCGGCCCAGCACAAGCTGTTCGTCGCTGTCTGAAGTGGCGGTTCATTTTCAACGGTGTCCGCAGTCGAAAAAATCATTTTTAGCGATTTCTACCATATTTGAACATCAAATAAGTACTCTATCGTTATTTTATTCAGCCTACATGCATGGGTTTTTGTGTTTATTACCAGGCTTTCTTCATGTATGAAGCAGATTAAAAGACCGATAATATCGGACGCTAGGCTTAAACATTATCTTTTTGCGTAAGGATGGCTCACTTCTTTTCCATTCTATCTCTCTATCATGCCACTGCTTCACTTTCCTAAAAAGACTCTCAATTTTATCTCTACAAACATAGGTAACTCTCTAATGGATTCAGCAATACTTACACGATGGATGTTATGGATTGGTTCAGAACTCGTTCATCGTTAATTTTTATTATAACTGATCAATGGCACCTCACGTTGTCATATGAAGTAGCTCTGTGTACGTTCCTTACGTAGCACAAGTCGTGGAAACTATTGTTCATGCAAATAACTTCTTGTTGTTTTTTTGGCGGAATGGGGTTTACTGGGTCATCTGTTTAAACTTTGAATTTTGACTACACCGTCTTCATACGTTCTCTAATGTCCGCAGATGGCCTAGTGCATTTCAGATCATCCTAACGTCAATATATGAAGAACGTGATAAGATTGCCTATTTATTTTGTTTATACTGATTGAGCTACACAAAAATCTTGCGCACGCTGTCTATATTGCAAACCTTGCAGTATTAGTTCACAATTTTGCGCAAAAATAAATGATACTAACATTGTCATTGCATGCGACTCGGTAACTTGCAATGGATTTGGGAAAATAATGCCACAATTCTGTTATCATGAACGGTTCACACATTAGATGATTCAAACTCTGACAGGAGGATGTGATGCATCACGGACAACGAACATTTTCAGACCATTTGTCGGTGACCTATGGAGTAAAGTTTTTCTGCAAATTGGCTCACACTATTTTCAGCTTCATTTTCTCTAATAGACTGATGGGAACCTAGTGTAATGAGCGCAGGGGGAGAAAAAACGTTTGCAAAACTATCGGCTATCTTTCCGATAGCTGCAAGCGTCTATACACACCCACTTTCCACGATTTGTTCTTCGCAAATGACTGCCACCTGAACGTCGATATTGAACGCAATAGGCAACGGAGCATGGACCTTTTCGACGCCGACTCCACCAAATTTGGAATGATCATCAAAACGGATAAATCGGTGATCGTGCATCAGTGGTCTCCTGTCACTAAAAACAATGCCCCCTGCTTCTATGTCAATGGCCTTCACATCGAGATCGCGGACAAGTTTGCATATTTAAGCCGCACACCCACATCCAGCACCAACGTTGACGCTTAGGCTGCATTCCTAATTTTCAAAACTACCCAGGCCTTCGACTGGGTGCAGACAAAAGTGTGAAATTGCTATGGTCCGCACTTCAACACGAGTTTCAGCATGCATCGGGAGCTCATTTCAAAACCACTGCTGAATGAAGCGGTGACCAGGACAGCCTAGGAGGAAACGAGGAAACTAAACCACTTCCAACAGAGCTGCTGTCGATAAATACGGAACTCGGGGTCGCCTGACAATATTTCGGTAACTGGATTCCTTGATATAACCAGAATTTCCGAGTCCAGCCTGTGCTGAGCCAAATTTAACTAGGTTAGAGTGGAAAGCTCGCACGAATTGGGGACAAGCGCAGCCTAAGCAACCCTTTTATGGTGATGTCTCTGTGGCACACACCAACAATGATGACAAAATAAAACACCCATAAGACACCTGAAAAACTCCGTAAAACGCTCTTTAATCAACCTAACGCTGTCAGCGTACCTCTCAGGGATCTAACCACCTGGTGAAGAAGAGTGAAGATTGGATAAGGCAATCTTCGCAGCCCACCGAGTCATTGACGACAAAGCCAAAAGCGCGGCTAGGAAGTCTCAGGTGCCGCCATCATGACCTTTACACTAAGCCTTATTCAACATGAAGATTGTCAAGAAAGGTTTCGTCTGATATCTACTTACACATTTGATTAATGACCAGACGAATCAACCAATTTCCTCGCTAACACCGCCCCCACACCCCATCGTTACCCCCATGCACCCACCTTCGCGACGCCCTTAATCATGGACGATTATCGCATTCCTGATGTTCGGTGACCATTCTCGTCATCTTCTACCACCATCAACTACACGATTCCTGTAGATTACCTCCTGGTGACGTCGACAAAGACTACCACAGCTCTCATTTTCAAGATCAGAGCAAACCCTTGCCTCATCACTACTCTCACCACCAACAATGTTGACTTGAGTCCAATCTCCACTCATTGCGATCACAAAAGGCATCGGCCTGCAGGGTCACTTGCTGATATATTACACTGAGACCGTCAAATCAGTGCCTTGAGTTCATACATAAATCAACCTCCTCTGATTCAGCTGCTCACATTGCCCACGTAAATTTAGATAAATCTTTTTATTTGGGTAGCCTGAAGGGCACTGTCAATAAATAATTTGATCACCGCATGGTACCCATTGGCCAAATGCGTATCCAGGACAGCGGAATTCACCGAATTATCGATAAGCCAAGAGAACCTCGATAATCCAAAAACTTCACTGTCCATGCTACAAAGGCCCCTTCATAATTTCAATGAATAATATGAGGCAGCATGAACGCAACAACCAATCCAGCAGAGCACAGCCTGTCCTGCCCATATTGCCAGCGCAGATGCGCATTAGTCATTGGACTGGTCAAAAAATTTTGAATTCCTTGCACAGTGCTTGGCGAACCGACCAGGGGCGCCAACATACATCTGCCACATTCGCCTCAGGTGACCACCCCGCCTGCCTGAACTCAGACACCACATGTGCATGCTTCGCAATGGAAACCGTGTGGTTACTCAGCGCCAGTTGAACCCAATCACCACAAATCTCCTCACCAGCGCACACGCGCAACATACCCACGTCACCCTCCACGGCCACTGAAGATACGCATATCGCGTGTTCTTTAGTTTCTTTTCCATGTGGATTCTATGGCGCTCACACGCATGGGGCAGCTGAGCTGTCCACTCCCTTTTTCGAAGAGTAAACTTGTTTTGTTTGGGAACAGGTCGTGTGTGCCACGCGTAGAACGAATACTTTGCATTGTCGGCCACCCAAAATGATATCAGCATCCGTTGTTAGACCGATTCAAAAGGTTGATTGATGCATGGAATAGGGGAAGATTTGAGGACTCTTCCCACGGAAGTTAAGCACATTCATAACTTTAAGCAATTGGAGCGCTGTCAAACGATCAAAATGTGCTAGAGGCCGCGCCTTGGCAGGCTGCTAACTGACGGGGTAAATCACCCTCACGATCACGATGGAAACTGCAATTTTTCCATTTTAATATGGCTTCTACGTCACGCACGCTTGGTTGGCATCCAAGTTTTCCAATGTTGTTATTTGCACTAAATGCCGGTCCAATTGCTATAAATCAGACGCGAGTTGGGATATTTAGTCCTTTCAGCCAGCGTGCTCGATCACGCCTCTGTATTAACAACAGGACCACATGGCCGAGGGAAGAGAGATTAGTGTTAGCGAAAGTCTACTATTAATGTAAACTGATTCACCCAGAAGTCACCGTTCCTACCCCCACCTGTTGTTGGACACTCGGTGAACGTAGAGTAAATTGATGATTAAACTATCGTGTGTGCGGAGTGACTAACTGGTATATTGGTGGTCAGGTTCGATGATCCATTATTACTACGACTTCTAGGACACATTCTCACAGGAGAGATCAGAATCACCCAACCTCCTTTTTGACGAGGTGATAATATGTGTCGGGGCCCAGGTCACGTGTGGCCCACGTAGATGGGCTTCTGTTGTTCTATCAACCACTTGTGATCAATCCCAGCATCAGATGACTGACCGGCTCGGACGCCGAACTGGCTCATGGGAGATAGAGAGGATATAGTGAGGCCTACTCTGGAGGCTTCAATCCCCGTGTTTCGGAGCACTTCATCACAATATAAAATCTGACAAACTTGAAACTACCAGAATACGCTGTAAGTCATGACTTCAAAGGATAAATGGCTGGATAACTCCGTACTCCTCCGAGGACGGAGATTCAGCTAGCAATGGCTCCTTCTTAGTGTGACCTTAATAGTACTCCAAATCACATGCAAAAGCCTGTCCATCATGCACCAACCAGGCGCGCGAAGCATGTGCAGATGGGTTGTTTGTCCTCCTCAGCCACTGTGCCCGAACCGCCTACTATTGCTTTGAATACCATTTTTTCATAGGTCCCGGTGGATAATGGAGGAGAGAGTACAGCAGATGCTGTGCAAACTCTACTCCCACTGCAATCGAATTCAATCCTAGCTCACAAGTGCTGTGAGACATTCGATGTACATCGTCGTTCACAACGGCCAATCCAATATACCGTAGATTCCCTATCACATGAAATGTCGACCAAAATTTTGAAATGTGATTTTGTTTCGAACAAATTATTTAGGTAGGGTTGTTATATTGCTTATCATTCAACCTGTTCCAAATATATTTCATTCACAGTAGGATACCGGCTTTTCAACAAATTTTTTTTGACCATCTGCAAAAGGTATACTCTGTAAAAATGACTACTTAAGTAGTATGTATTTCTATCATAGATTTTTGCTGTCCTTAAAAATTCAAATCTATTTTATAGAAAACTTGCCGAAAAATATTCTTTCTTATACTATTTTGGTAGTAACTTGCCTCTTCTTCAACTTTTACACTAGAAGATAAGGTATATTTCAATTTTCAAAATGTTTATAATTCTGAAATTCTTTGAAGACCGTGAGACGTCCATTCATAATACATCGTATCCGTCAAGTGATAGATGTTGCCTACAACAATGTATACATGATCAACTTCTACTGCAAAGTATTATAAGAAATTTGTGACCTCTTCATATCGTAGAGAAATGCGCGATTTTCCGTACATACAGCATATAGCTTGGAAAACATGTATGTAAGTTTAACAGCCGTTAGGGTTCAAAATTATTTAGCAATTTAGAAACTTTAAAAGCCGAAAGTTTCCCTTTCCTCAAGTATAAAATGTTAGGAAGACGAAATTTCCAACCAAACAAGCATAAGGAAAAATATTTTTGCGCAATTTTTCTATAAAATATATATGTAATGCCAATGAACATCGATGAGAAAATGCGTATTACTTAAGTAGCCATTTTTTACAGAGTATAGCTTTTGCAGATGGTAGGAAAGGAGTTCGTTCAAAAACCGGCATCGTACTGTGACTGGAATATATTGGGATTAGGCTGCAATATTATCAGTTTAACAACTCTACTGAAGTAATTCATTCGAATCGAAAACACATTTCGGAATTTCGATCGACATTTCACGAGATAGGGAATCTACTGTATTTGGTTTCTCAGGCATCTGGTACTCTAAAAAACGGGTGAAACCCTTTAGTATGACCTCTAATCATTTTAAACATTGTTTGGCTTTGGATGTGGTTCTGAACTTCAAGAAGCATCTACTTCGAATGTTCTTTGGTTATGCTGACACGCCACGGCTAAGTTTAGAGGTACTTATTTGGCACCTCACAGCTTAAAAAGCATCGCCGTCATTTGGGAATACTGTTCGGATGGCAGTGGAGCCTTCATGTGTTTTTAACGAGTTACCTTTCAGTCATCACATTGTGAGACTGGTAGGCATTGACATCTAAAACGCTCCCGTTGATAAGATGAGTGCGGGGAAGTATCAGCAGAATACACGTTGCCGACAGCATAGGGTTGACAGATGGTGGAATACTTCAGTCGTAGCGCGGATTTAGGGCCAGACAGCAATGTTTCCGACTTATTTTGGGCCTGGTGGAAACTCTCTTGGAAGAAATGAAGTGGGGTGTCAGGTCGTGTGGCAGGCGCAGCTGCTGCGCCCATGCACAGCTCCAGCCGTCTGGATCCTACCTTGTCATCGGGACATCGTGAATGTGCCCCTCGGCACACAGTGGTGGTCCTTGTCAGACGGATAGTCTTTTAAGGTGACCCCGGCCGTGCGAATAAAGGATTCCTCGGCTTCATGAGGAACATGTACCAACACAGTCGCAATTTACCCGAGAAAAACCTTGACCAAGGGTTTAAACACATAAACGCAGCAAATAAACGACCGTTTTCTGTGAGGGATGCGCGGAGGAAGAAGGCAGAGTGGTCAGTAAAACTTTAATTTTTTGATAGAAATGACAAATAGCGACAGATGGACGAGCATATATATATATATATATATATATATATATATATATATATATATATATGAGTACGGGGACGTATGCACAGTTAGCAGGCCTGCAGTCCGAGAAGATGTCTGCGCAGAGTGATCTCGGCAACCGCAGTCGGCATTTGGGGGTGGTTGGGTGAGAGTATAGACAAGAGGTTGTTAAGAGTCATGGGTGGGGGAGCAAGAGAAAAAATTGGAAGCGAGGACGAAGCGGGGCCCGGTGATTTATCCATACAACGACGATGGAAAAGCGCAAGGGGATGGCGACTCAGCAGGGGCGTATGTTCGGAGACCGATGAGGACAGCCTAGCTTCTAGTTGTTTGGTCAACGCTTCGCCCAGGTAACGTCGACTGACCCCAGTCAGGCAAAGAATTTGAGCGCCTATCGGCTGCTCTGGGAGACACGACGGTGGTAGGGGCTATCGAAGTGGAGAAAATTGAAAGACCGTTTAAGAGCTTATTGCAAGCAGGTGCACTGAAAATAAACTACTGAAACAAACAAAATGAATTGAAAGGCTTATTGCAAGCAGGTGCACTGAAAATAAACTACTGAAACAAACAAAATGAATTGAAAGGCCTTTAACATTGATAAACGAAAGTAAGGCCTGTGGGCCCCGGGGAGGGCTAGAAACATTTTTTGGAGTAAACGATGTAGAAAAAAAGAATTTCAGACTGCGGATAAAGAGAACATGTGAGGGCGATTACAGATTTGCCGCAGACCTGCAACTAGGAATGCAGCTCGTACATACTAGTGATGGTTCTATCGTCGAGTTCGACTATACCCACCGCGTGCTTCATAGCAGACTGGAGGCAAGCGCGGTAACTCGCGCTGCATCTACCGCAGTTAGTTTTAAAGTTTTTAATTTAAGTCTAGGGCGGAGGGGGGGGGTGGAACAGAGGTGATTTGGGCGTCAATCTAATTATTACAGAATTGCGTCACCACCCCCATTGCACCGCCATCATTGCCCGATGATAAGACGATATCAAGACGACTGGGACTGGATGCGTGCCTGGCACTGCATAGTGAGGGAACCAAACTTTCGATTTCTCTACCTTTCTCCTTCTCCCCCTACTTCTTCCATAAGCAAATGGCAAGTCTCAATCAAACCCATTACAATAAGTTCGAACATAGTGACTATCGTGTGGCCCAGCCTTCGTCTGCACGCATCATGCATGAAATACACACAGTCGACGAGAAGTTAATCGCATTTACCTCCCCAATAAAGCAGTTCAAATAAGCTGGGCGAGAAAGTCATTCAGGTACTATTCAGTAAATCGGCGTTTCCAGCGCATAAAAGGGAATACTTTAGCATTGAAACACAAGTTTGTATGATTTTTAATGGTGCCTACAAGAAAAAATCTTAAACTGAAATATGTATCTCATCTCAAACTTCGGCAGGTCATGTGGAGTTCTTAAGTAAAAGAACAAAATTATTATGTTAGTTTTGATAAATAAGTACAAAATGCCGACTAACGCCCAGTTCCTACCTCTGAACTCCTCTTTTGTATGCACCCAGACTCTTATATGTAACTTTAGAAAGAAAACTTTACCTCAAATTACTTTTTATACCGTGCCTTTGGAGATCTTCGTAGGCCACACGTCATGGCAACCATCTCAAATGCCTGTTAAGCAGTTATGAAATTCCTAGAACGCTCCCATGTGCAGTAACTTCGAATGCTCAAAAATATGCCAAAACGAAAGTTTATTTTCGAAAAGTGGAGAAGCTTGGGGGCTAGTTTTGAGTTATTTTTTCCGAGTTTCCAAACAGTACGCTTCGGGAAGACAGCGTTTGCACCCTAAAAGGATTTATAAACAGGTAAGATTCTTTCAATCTCTACGTTTACGTAGACAGCGAAAAGGAAAAAGAAAATATTTCAGGTTGAAAAGACACCCACTTTTTCATGAGCTGTGGCCAGCATTGTACATTGCCTATCTCATTACTTGTCGACCAAAATTCTGAAATGTGTTTTCGATTAAAAAAAATTACTTGAGTACGGTTGTTATGCTGAAAATCCGACAGACTAATCCTACAATATATCAGTCACAGTAGGATGCCAGCTTTTGAAAGAGTTTCTTTGTACCCACAGGAAAAAATATTATCTAAAAATGGCTACTAAAGTCTTCTCACTGATTTTTACTGTCCTTATAAATTCAAATATATTTTATTGAAAGCATGCACAAAATAGTATTTCTTGTACTCCTTTAGTAGCAAATTGCATCTTCATAAAATTTCATACTTAAAAAAGATGTCTTCTGGTTATTTTAAAAAGTTTCTAATTTAAAGATTTTTTAAGACCATGAAATGTTTATTCATAATATATCGTATCCGTAAAACCCTTGATAGTGCCTATAATGTATGCAAGATGATCCGAATCTATTGGAAAATATTTTGAGAAATATGTGCCCTCTTCCTCGTGGCGTAGGAAAATGCTTGATTATTCTTACAGAGGCCGTAGTAGTTTGGAAACCTTGAATGCAAGTGTAACGGCCGGTAGGCTTCTAAATTATTCGGCAGGTTAGAAGGTTTTAAAAACCGAAAGATAACCTTTCTTCAAATATAAACGTCGAAGAAGACGCAGTTTGCCACCAAATAGTATAAGAACGAATATTTTTGTGCAAGTTTTCTATAAAATATATTTGAATTTAAAGGACACTGATATTACTACTACTACTTCTACTACTAATACTACTACGACTACTACTTAAGTAGTTATATTGAAGAGTATACTATTTGCAGGCGGACAGAGGAAAGATCGTTCAAAAGCTGGAATCTTACTGTGACTGAAATATCTGGGGATTAGGCTGCAAGATAATCAGTATAAGAACCGTACATAAGTAATTTGTTTGAATCGGAAACATTTCAGAATTTAGATCGACACTTCATGAGATAGGGAGTCTACTGTACCTAGGACTGTGGACAAGTAGTCGGGTTATTTTGCCTGGAATAAGCTGACCAAAGCTCTTGTCTGTGAAAGAATAAAATGACTTCTACAGCATCGCAATGTGAACCCAACGATAACCTTACAATACTGAGCTAAAATTGCATTTCAGGGATGAGCCATCAATACCAAAGTAAAGGATCTTGTTCTTTGTGTGCTCTTTTGAGCATAGCCACTGATTCGAACATTTAAACAAACAGTGCTTTGAAGAGGTCTTTCATTCAGAACCACATGAGGTGAACTGATTGAACTGCCTTGGGCGACATCAATGAGTGAAGGTTATTAGGATACGAAAACACGTAACTTACGATAAGAGCCTAATGGAAAGGTAAGGTTGCAGTTAAGGGACATGGAGATGTGGCTTTAGTGCAACTGCAGTGATCTGGGCAAATGGATGTGCCATTAGCCTGGCTATTGGCTGCCCTGGGCGCCCACGGATTGCAGATAGGTGTGGATTTAGACGCCAAGTAAGCAGGACTCTCAATAGTTCGACCGTCGTAATCCGACGACGTTTATCGTATGCTCCACACAAGGGGCTGGTGCACGAACGGCGACTTGCGAATTGATTACTTTTAAGTGATAGTAGACTTGCGCTGCAGTTACTACACTCTCCTCCTACTCCTCCCCCACCTGAGCCCGATGTTATGACAGAGTCAAGAAGACCGGAGGCGGGAGACAGACCCACAGGGACAGTGCTACCGGGGAGCGGAGGTCTGAGGTCTGGTACGAAAACTGCCATATCAAGTTCCGCAACGCCCACCGACAGCATTATAAAACGACAACCAGGATGTCCCATTAAATACAGCAGATAGCCTAGTTGTCCAAATGCTAACTGAAATTCCGAAAGGTGTTTTCGATTAGAAAGGATGACTTAGATGGAGTTGTAATACTCCTTATCGTGCAGCATAATTACAAAGATATGTTTAGTAACAGCAGGATGTTGGCTTTTCCAGGCGAGTGACTACTAAAGTGGTACGCATTTTCAAAATTGAGTTTCGATGCCCTTGTAAACTCAAATATATTTTGTTAAAAAAACCTGCGTAAAAAATCATTGTTTTACTCATTTGGTAGCACATTACGTATTCTATGAATTTTGTAATAATTTTGAACCCAGCCTGTAGTTGCACTTGCGCGTAAATATAGAACTCATTAGAATTTGCAATGAATGTGGCCCATGTATACTACATAAGCACATTTTACGGTCTTAAAAAATCTCAAAGTTCCAAAATTTTCTAAACCCATACATACCCTTACCTCATGTATACAATTAAAGATGACGTAATTTGCTACCAAATGAATACAAGGAATACGTTATGTATGCTTTCCAAAAATGTATTTAAAGTTATGAAAGCATCGATCCCAATTTTTGCAAGCAGCCGGAAGGCAGCTCACCTAAAAACCAGCAACCTGGCGTGACTGAAATATCTTGGGATCAAGCTGCATGAAAATCAGTACTACAACCCAAAAAAGTAATCTTTTCGAATCGAAAGAACCCTTTGGATTTGGAAAGGTCAACTTATGGAAGTTTGTTTATAACTGTTGTCTTTCAATTAACTTAATGGAACAAAATGCTACATGAGACAATTTCAAAAAACAAGCCGAGTGGCTGTTGGGACCCACCCGAACTTACTAATTCCAGATCGTGGAAAATGTCTGAACAGTACCTTTAGTTATCTTGGCAAAGCGCAAATATAATAACTCCGCACTTTAGACAGTGAACATGACAGTTGACGTCTAACTACTCCGAGCAAACCGATGTTTTTGTACAACCCGCACAGTAGAGGACGGCAAAGGTAGTCACCAGTAACCCCAGGTACGTGTAAAATGGGAATGGTAGTAAGAGTGATTCAATGGGTGGGGCCCCACAACGGACAGGCGGCGAAATGTGTTAAAGAAAACAAAATAAATAAATACATATTTGCACCGGGCGATATATGGCAACCAAACTGAGCGTGCTAATATAATAATGAATAAAAAGCAACTCTCAATAAATGAAAGGTATTTGGATAACAGCACAATAAAACAGCATTGAGCATGAAGTTAACGCACAGAAGGTTTCTTAATGCAGCTAAGAAATAATCAACCAAACCACGCCTTCAGAGGAATGAGATAGGACGCTGATGGTTTCCAGCTAGTAGCTGAATGCGTTATGTAAAAAACGGAAAACCACTTGAGCTATTTACAAATTTTCCCGGCCGTTTTTTTTCTCCGAAGGAACGAGCACTTAAAACATACGGTAGAGGTGCTATCTCCCGAACTGTAAACCGAAATTCCTAAACGTGTTTTTGATTCGAAAAGATTACCCACGCGGCGTTGTAAGATCAATCCTTATGCAGCGTAAGCCCGAGATATTTCAGTTACGCCATGGCACCAGACGTCGAACGAGCTTTCTTCCAACTGCCTGCAAAAAAACTATGCTCTGCCAAGATTGACTACTTAAAAAGTATGAATTTCCACCGTTGATTTTCGATGCCCTTATAAATATATAAAATATGCTTTTTTATATTTATAAGGTGTAAAATTGGGGTGTAGGGATACTAGTTAGGGGTAGCGCCACACAGATAGAATTTGGTCGCTCCATTTGTCTCGTACAGGTGGTGAATGCTCCTGTGACCACCTCTAACTGGTACCCAACTCTCACCTGTGGCTCCTCGAAGTTGGGTTTTTCCCAGCGGCCACACACCGGGCAACCGTCACGACCGGCGGGCTAAAACAGGTGAGGGTCTCCGGTGTTGTGTGTGCCTCCACACCCGGTATGTCTGACTCCCGAACTTCCCACCTCCCCCCCCTCTGAAAAAGCCCTACGGTGGGGGCGACAGCAACCCCGTAGGCGGCCCACACTAACTCGGGTCGTTCTACCACTAAAACAAATCCGTGACCCGGCAGCCGTCTGGGATGTCCGAGCAGCCCTATTTAGGGATAGCACTGCTTGCCTCCTCGCGGATGAAGGGGCTAGAAAAGGTGCCCTAAACAAATGCTGGGTATCACGTCTTCTGCAGTCGACCGCGGCTCGCAGATCGCAAATACGCGGTCGTAAAACTCAAACAAACAACAATACCCCCGTCCCAATCCGCCTCGCCATACCCTCCAGGCTGCTCGGGTGAGTCCACTCACACTAGCAGCCTGGAATGTTCGTTCCCTTTTAGACAATCCTAGGAGCAACCGGCCGGAACGGAGGACGGCTCTAGTCGCTCGGGAACTGGCGCGCTACAAGGTGGACATTGCTGCTCTCAGCGCGACCCGATTTTCTGAGCAGGGTCAGCTGGAGGAGGTGGGTGCCGGCTACACCTTCTTCTGGAGCGGCCGGCCAAAGGCAGAGCGACGCGACGCTGGTGTTGCCTTTGCCATCCGGAACGACATTGTTGGACGTCTGCCCTGTCTGCCGCAGGGTATCAATGATCGCCTGATGAGCCTCCGCCTGCTTCTTCGGGGAGACTAGTTCGCCACCATCAGCAGCGCCTACGCTCCCCCAATGACGAACTCTGATGCGGCGAAGGACAAATTCTACGAGGACCTGCACGCCTTGCTGGCGACTGTGCCGAAAGAGGACAAGTTAATTGTCCTTTGTGACTTCAATGCCCGCGTCGGGACGGACCACGCTGCCTGGCAGGGAGTGCTGGGTCCCCACGGTCTCGGTAGCTGTAACAATAACGGCCTCTTTCTTCTGCGCACGTGTGCGGAACACCGTCTCCTGCTGACCAACACCTTCCGCCTTCCGACGCGGGAGAAGGCCACGTGGATGCACCCTTGGTCGCGGCGCTGGCATCTGCTGGACTATGTTCTCGTCCGGAGGCGAGATCGACAGGACGTGCTGGTAACCAAGGCGATCCGCGATGCCGATGGTTGGACAGATCGCCGCCTCGTCATCTCCCAGTTGAGACTCCGACTGCAACCCCGACGAAGGCTCTAAGGTAAGAGGCCGCCATGTAAGTTAAATACTCTTTATTAAATTTGCCTGCTCACTGTTTTGATTTCAGCAACCAAATAACCGAGAAACTGGAGGACCTGCATGCTCCAGATGATAACGCTACCAAGGAGACACGATGGTGTCAACTGCGAAATGTCATCCAGTCCACCGCCCTCGATGTCCTCAGACGCGCACGCCGTCGACACCAGGACTGGTTTGACGACAATGACGCCGACATCAGCAACTTACTCGCGGAGAAGAAGAGACTACACAAAGCCTACATGGACCTTCAGACTGACGCCACCAAAGCAGCCTTTTTCAGATGCCGGCGCCTTGTACAACAACGGCTGCGGGAGATGCAGGATGCCTGGATGATCTGAAAGGCTGAGGAAATCCAGGGGTATGCGGACCGTAATGAAATGAAAAACTTTTTCAAAGCCATCAAGTTCATCTACGGCCCGTGTATCAAGGGGTCCGCACCGCTGCTCAGCTATGACGGCACAACACTGCTGACAGAGAAATCGCAAATTCTGAAGCGCTGCGCCGAGCACTTCAGAAATGTCCTTAATTGCTCATCAGCCATCTCCGATGCTGCCATTGACCGGCTTCCTCAAGTGGACACGAACAATGACTTGGATCTGCCGCCTTCCCTACCAGAAACCATCCGGGCCGTGCAGCAGATTTCCAGCGGTAAAGCACCGGGATCCGACGCAATCCCACCGGAAGTCTACAAGCACGGTGGACCCCGGCTAATGGCAGAACTCACAACACACTTCCAGGAGATGTGGCGCCAAGGACAACTTCCTCAGGATTTCAAAGACGCGACCATCGTCCATCTCTACAAACGGAAGGGGAACCGGCAACTCTGTGATAATCACAGAGGCATCTCGTTGCTCAACATCGCCGGGAAGATCTTCGCCCGTATCCTTCTCAATCGTCTTAACGGTCACCTAGAGCAGGTCCTGCTCCCGGAAAGCCAATGTGGCTTCCGCCGACACCGCGGAACAACCGATATGATCTTTGCCGCCCGCCAGCTACAAGAGAAGTGTCAGGAGATGCGAACTCACCTATACACTACCTTCGTGGATCTAACGAAAGCCTTTGACACGGTGAATCGTGACGGACTGTGGAAAGTCATGCAGAAATTTGGTTGTCCTGAGCGGTTCACACACATGGTGCGTCAGTTTCATGACGGGATGACTGCGCGCGTCACTGACAACGGGACGGTATCCAAAGCATTTGCAGAGACCAACGGAGAGAAACAGGGCTGCGTACTGGCCCCCACCCTCTTCAGTCTCATGTTCTCGGCTATGCTGATGGACGCCTACCGTGATGAGCAGCCTGGTATCCGCATCGCCTACAGAACTGATGGGCACCTTTTCAACAGTCGGCATATGCAGGCTCCAACGCGCGTGTCTACGACCACAGTCCATGACTTGCTCTTCGCGGACGACTGCGCCCTTAACACCGTGACGGAGGAGGACATGCAAAGGAGCATGGACCTCTTCGCCGAAGGCTGCGCCTATTTTGGATTAACAATCAGTACAGCCAAAACGGTTGTCATGCACCAGCCGCCACCCAGCGCGGAATACAATGCTCCTCGAATCAATGTCAACGGTACTCAACTCAAAAACGTGGAAACCTTCGCTTATCTAGAAGAACGATGTCGCGCAACACGAGAATCGATGACGAGGTTGCCCAACGGATCTCCAAAGCTAGTCAGGCCTTCGGCCGGCTGCAGGCCTCCGTGTGGAATCGCCACGGTATTCACCTGAACACCAAACTGAAGATGTACAAGGCCGTCGTCTTGACGACACTCCTTTACGGAGCGGAAACCTGGACCGTCTACTCGAACCAAGCCAGGAAGCTGAATCACTTTCATCTCAGCTGCCTCCGCAGAATACTGAAGCTGAGATGGCAAGACAGGATCCCGGACACGGAAGTCCTGGAGCGGACCGGAATCCTTAGCATCCATGCCATGCTGAGGCAAGTGCAACTGCGATGGAGCGGCCACCTGGTAAGAATGGACGACGCGCGACTACCCAAACGACTTTTATACGGAGATGTCGCTACGGGTTCTCGCCGGCAGGGAGGTCAAAAACGACGCTACAAGGACACTGAAGAAATCGCTGAAGCACCTGCAAATCAACTCGGCGACCTGGGAGGACCTCGCCCAGGATAGACCGGCATGGAGAAGATCAGTGAAGACTGGTTCAGTAATCTATGAGGCCAACCGGATCGTCGCCGCCAAGGCCAAAGAGCGGCACGAAAGGCACCAGCGCCCCGGACCAACACCGCCAATGCCCAGGCCCTGCCAACATGCCCGCGCTGTCAACGCATCTTCCGCGCGCGAATCGGCCTGGTTGGACATCTTCGGACGCAATGCACCAACAATCCGACAATTCCAATTTCTATGTCAAATTCGGCCAACCCTCCTTCTGACTCCCCCACCCTCACTCCTGGCATCGATTCCATTATTATGAAATTATACAATGGATGTAGGCTATGTTGTATAATTTATGAGCAACATTAATAAGTGAACAGGTATGTTGCTGTATGAATGGACACTTTACAATTCTACAAATCTTATAACTAGAAATTGTAAAACTGAAAGATAACCTTTTCTAGGCATACACCTTCTTGAAGACGTAGTTTTTTTACCACATGAGTATAAGAAAGAATTTTTCGGATGCTTTTTATAAAATATAGTTAAATTTATCATGACATCTAAAATTAATGGGTAAAATCTACACTACGTAAGATGTCATTTTTAGAGTGCAGTTTTTTTGCAGGCGACCGGAAAAAAGCTCACTCAAAATTCAGCATAAAAGGGTAGTTTCTCTGCGGCTTGAGATAAGACTACTGGTAAAGTAGTGGATAAAAACTTTAAAAACGTCTCCAAACATGAAGATATATTACTGCTGTTCTTGAAACATAAATTGCTGCACTGTCCTACGCTGGCTGCTCACTGCAAATTTTATTTACCATCAAATGCGGGACAGATCACAATTCAAGCAGTTTACATCTTTTCCTGGTCTTCAAAGTTGGTATACTTACATGCATTTCGCAGTGACAATGCAAAGAACCAGTCTTTTATACCCATTCTGAGAGAACTCACGCTTTGTCTGAACTTTGAAATGTAAGAGATACTTCTGTCCAAACTACACAGGGTAAGGTTGATCTAACCTGGTATTTAACTAGCGACAAGAGGGGCCTCTAGAGGGCAAGCGAGAGAAAGGTGAAGTAGTCTTTGGGTAAAACGCATGGTCTGTAGTCGAGGCTCCAGCAGTAACAAACAAGAGCGAGACTGACGTTTTGCCGATCTGGACCGAGATCGGGATAAGAACGCATTCATTTAGTTTGCTCTGCAAACCAGGCCGGCTGATAACGTGTCGCAGGCCAAAAACGGTCAGTCTAGTCTCCTTTGTCAGTAATATCCTCTTGCCTATACTACTAGTCGCTGTGCGGCTGCCTGCGGGACTCTAAAGAGGAGACGAGCCGGTCCCATAACCCCATAGTTGAATGCACTTCCTACATATAGTAGGCTATACCTCCAAGAGTGTTAACATAAAGGGAATCAGTGATCGGGCCAGTTAGGAACTTGGAGCTGGTTCACCAGTGTCGAGACAATCTGAGGCACGGCACTTTACCAAGAGTGATGACTGTCCATGACCGCACAAAATGGTGCCAGTCTTACTTCCTGGAACAACCCGAGACAAAACCATTTCCGCATGAATGCTTACATCCTCACAAGGCCATCTGCGTCAGATTGAAATAGACATAGATAAAAATTTCATGAGACCTCGATTTAATTCCCTGAACGCACCGACTCCCAAGTAAACTGTGTGTCGTTTTATTAGAGAAAATATGAGAACGCTAAAACTATGCTAGCACACAATGGCTGTGGTTTTCGGCCCCATGATCTAATAGAGCGCACTCACCAATGCAACAACTTGAGCTCCCCCTGCCATAAAAATGGTGCGCATTTTCTGCTACTTACCCTGTTGAAGTGGCAAGGGATATTTAAGTGTTCGTGAAATCGTCAGCAACGAAGCAGAACGGGATTTAAAATGCGCAATGTATGTAGGAGTACAAGATTACTAAAAATCAAGGTAAAACAAAAGTTCGATTACGGTTAGCGTTATGGTCACCTAACACCAAGCATGACCCACATTACTGCTGCTATCTGTTGCTAACTTCCAATTCCTGGCATGTGTACCACAAATACCATCAATTTAAGCCACCAAATTAAACAGCAAAGCAAACAAAGGTTGCCTATGTTAGAGGACAATGAACTAAGTTATCTTAACCTACAATTCCTTAAACGTTCATGCTGCTACCCCCTAAACGTAGAGTACTTCTTTGGTGTTTCAGACCATGGAGATAATCATTTTATTGAAGCTGGGAGACCTCCACAGACAGTAGTTGCCCCGTGAACTATAAAACTACTATACTACTCACATCTTGCGAATCAAATGTTTATAGGGACTATTTTGATATACATATCACGCAGTATTCAACGGACTGGCATGTACACAATAGGGTTTCCAAAGGCATTGCCTATTGTCCTTACCAAATAAACTAAATAAACTTAAATAACGCACGAGTGGTAAAAACAGGCCCAAAACTGATTTCGGTTGAACGCCATTTACTAACAAAGTGCACGGGACATTAAGAGTCCTTATATGCTTTCGCCCCATCCCTCCTAGTTTCCTCCTCCGCCATTTACTTCGGTCATCTGCAGCTGAAGACAGCTAGCTTTCAGCGGATACAGAAACGAGTCAGCGGACAATACTTACGGAGGACGGAGGGAGATCTTTTTCTCCCATTTCTCCAGCGGTTTCGAATTCCTGCCAAGGTGTAGCGAGGCTGGTGAGAAGACGTTGACGCGGAGTCAGCAGGGTTGCAGACGTGGAAACAAGACCGAACACGGTCTGCTGTTGGTGGTTATCGTCCTCCTCTGCCTCCTCGCAAGAGGGTTGCGCGGCAGCCTCAAAGTCCTCATCTGTGAAGTCTTCTCCCTCCAACCACGTCTCGGCTGTCAGCATCTTTGCCTGAAGACGTGTCGAGAGGCGATCCAAGACTGTGTCCGAGGACACCGGAGCATCCACTGTCTCGGAGCGGCCAGAGACGCCATCGTCGAGGCCTGCACCGGCGCTAACGACCGGCTGAAAGTCTGAGGCTGCAGAGTGTCCGCTGACACCAAGAACGTCCTTAGAATGTTGTTGCTGCAGCGTTTGCTTGGAGGACGATGGCATGCAGAGTTTGGCGTGTTCTCCAGAGAGAATAGTGGGGGGAAGAAGTGCTTCCAGCTCCGTGTCAGAGGTCTCCTCCACAGATAGCATGTCGATGAGACCGAGGAGGGAGGTGGCGCCAGAATTCCCAGCCGCTGAAATGCGCTTTTTGGGGGAGGAGGACTGGCGATGGGGTTGGGTAGCGGACGATGTTTCCGGAGTCACCATCCGGACACCCGGCTTCGCATCTGGTTCTAACTTGCTTGAGGGATCCGTAGAATGCTCCGATGTCGACCGCGAGCGGATTAATTTCGAATTCTGAAAGCATGCTAGAGAATTTAAGATGTTGACTCCAGAATAAATCGTTATTCACTTTCAGGCAAGACCTATAAATAAGATCACCGACAAACTCTTTAGCAGTGAAATAGGTTGCCCATGAAATCAAACAGGATTGAATGTTTCTGTTTTCGACGCTGCCGTAACGGCAATGAGCTAAAAATTAAAGAGCGTTACACATGCACACACGCACATCTGAAGCCATTTCCGGCTTATAGGCCATCACTAGCCGATGTTTCTCTGGCCTATCTAAGATGGAAGACCCGAAGTTTGGACGCCTAAATGCCAGTCTAGATCCCCATATTCTTCGAGTTAAAGTAAATAGTCTATAATAGAACCAATGCACCGGAGCATAACTTTTGGGCAGGAGGGTGATTACTACCCTGATCGGACATCGAATCCATTCCAACGCGTAATGTGATAGTTTTCCGTAAACTTGTGATGAGCATGGACATTATGAAATAAACACAGTGAGCACCGAACTATTTTACATCAGCTATAAAGAGGCAAATAAAACTGATGCGAATATAAAATTAGCCGAATAGCGCTACGGCTGATGACCTCTAGTAAGACAGAAATGGCCATTCGAGTCTCCATCGTCTTTGTTCGTAAGGCCGCTGTGCGGCTGCTGTTGGCGTTTGAGTGAACCCCAAAACACGACGGGACGTGTGTGTTCCGTAACGCGATCGGTAAGCACCCTACGACCACTCCGTACATACATGCATGCATATATGGTTGATCAACGCTTCATCGATCGGTTACGGGGCTCACTCGTCCCGTTGTGCGTTGGGGCTCACGCTCGAGCCCCGCCAACAGCCGCTCAGCAGTTAGGATATAAGGTAAAAAAGGCATTACCGACCGAAATGGTAATTTTTGGCTTAATATCCATCAGCGAGCCAAACTAAACCCCGGGTATTGCAACACCTGAGGCTCAAACCCGCGACCTGCAGATTAGAAGTCCAACGCTCTAACCATTGTGTTCTTCGGTTCGAGCTGGAATACTAACAACGGTAGAGGATTGAAACCTACAAGACAATGAGCTCGTAGCTCTGATTGTGCGAACACTAGTTTGCAATGAACCATGAGGGTAAGCTGTCTCTGGTCTATAGCCACGTACAACAGCAGAACCGGAATTTCGCCTTTGCTAAAGCAAGGGCAATCTGCCGAGCAAATGACAAGATGGCAAGACTGAAGCTGGAAAGACTGGCACACTTAACCGAGCCTACCAGGCACTCCATACAAGGCTGATGTAAGTCCAGACAGGGCCAATAGGTCGGTTAATAAAAGTCACACAGCCGACAACGGCGGAAAAAAAGAAAAGGCACCGATCGGAAGTCACGAGGCACACGGTGTCACCGACGCGCCCGCGAGGCCGAAAGCCCTACGCACGAACAGACGGCCTACCGTTTGACGAGGGAGAGGCCGGCAAGCACGCTATCAACCACGACAGCCGCGAAGGGGACGCAAGTCACGCGAGCCTGCTATTGGTCGATAACGGAGAGACTTGAACCAACCAACAGTCAACAGGCAAGTCAATTTACGCAAGTTGAGCACAGTTATAACACAAGGCAGGATGCAAGGAGGAAAAGATCAAGGCCCACAAGAAAAGTAAGCCAAGTACTCTGATGGTGAAAAAGTCAGTTTAAATATAATTCGGTTCATTAACGCGTGTCCTCTTTTACTTCCTCGGGGCGATCGACACGCTAACATACCTGAACCTCAAAATACTGTCCATATTTAACTGTAGCTAAGTAACAGAGACCGATGAGAAAGTTCTACGCAACCAAAATGGTTATTTTGATTGTGTGGCCTAGTACTGATCACAGAGAGTCAGCAGACCACTAAAAGATTGCATCCGCGTCCATCGCCTCTGATGCCTACGAAGTTACAGTATCTCCAGGGTCTTTATGATCGATGGTTCGTAAGTTACTTACACAAGTAATGAAAAAAAGTCGTTGCTCCTAGTATTTTATTATATGCTCAGGAGAAAAGTTTATCATCGGTAGACTCGAAGTTTCAAGTCCAGGGATGCACCCGAGACAGTTTTAGGCAGTAATTTGGAAAAGCTTCAGCAATCTTGGGAATGCGCAGGATTGCCAATTAATTGAAACTGCGCAAGTAATACTTTCATCTCACATCATGAAATGCTGGGTAAAACTCTCACAAATGATCTAGAATGGAAAATATTAATTGGTAAAGATGTCTTGTATGGGCGCCTAAATAGGGCACGGGAGCAGGAACCACCCACAGTGCGTGTGGCTTTGCGCCAAATTCCGGAAAATTATGTTTAGGATTAAGGTGTGGGTAAGGGTTAAGTTTGAACTTAAGGTCAGAGTTGGGGTTTTCAATGACAATGAAGGCTGCTGAGTGTCACGGAATCCTTGTAAGTGCCCTTAAGCACTATTTCAAAAAGATATGTTCGGAAATTTGTGTCTAGCAAAACGGTAAGGTTGGCTTATATGGCCCCAAAAAAGGACACGTAAAAAGAACTACCGAACCCAAGTAACAAAGGTGGCCTACATAGGGTTCCAGGAATGTGAAGAATTCCTGGGCGCTACCCCTAACATTAGCTCTATCGTAAACCTAATCGTAACTCTGAACCTACCCTAAAGCCTAACCCTACAATTAAATCTACCCCTAACTTAACGCTAACACTAACCCTAAAAGTAAACGTCACGCTAAACTGAACCTGGTACGGATGCCCTGTAGGGCCGCCTAAACAGGACACGGGGATATGAACCACCGCAATACGCTTGGCTGTGCGCCGAATTCCGGGAAAATTATGTTTAGGATAAAGATGAGGGTTAGGATCCAGATGAGGGTTAGGCTTAAGTTTGAGATTAAGGTCAGAGTTGAGGTTAGGGTTATGATTAGGCTGTGTTAAGGTTATTATCGCGTTAATTGTAGGTTTAAGGTAGGGCTAGGTTTAAGATTAAGGTTATGGTTTCGTTTTGTGGTAGCGCTAAGACACGTAAGGCGGCGTGGTTCCTTTTCCCTTGTTCTGTTTCGGCGGCCATACAAGGCATCCATACCGATTACTTATGTAGGATGGTAATAATAATAAGTAGAAAGCATAATTACAGGATAGGTCAGTCATAAATGAACGCCGGCTTTTACACGCGCGTAGTTCCGGTGGCCTGCAAAGATCGTACACTCAAGATTGAATACTTAAGTAGTACGATGTTAAGGCTGATTTTAAATTTTCAAACAGGTTTTTGAGAAGGCATATGCAAAAATATGCTATCTGATACTTATTTTGTAGTAAACTGTTTCATCTTTAGATCTCATACTTAAAGGATAGCTTTTAATTTATGAAAATTCTTAAATATGAACTTTTAAGAACGTGAGATATATAAGCAAATAGCATCTTATCTGACCCTCTGAACGTGGTCAAGAACCATTCAAATATGTTACGAGGCCTATATGGTATCTTTCTAGTAGCAGTAGTAGTTGTGCGGGTTTCATTAAACGAAAATTTTACGGTTTGTGGTTTTGCGACCTTATCAGCAAATACAATGGCAGGTAAAGTTCAAAATTACTCAGGAATTAAAGTTTTAAAAAACTTGAAGATGCATGTGACTACAAAGTGACTGCATAGAAAAGGACACTTGTGAATGTCTTCTACAAAATATGTTAGCATTCACTGGTAAATCGAAAGTACAGAATACTTAAGGTATCACTTCACAAGCGCAGTTTCTGCGGGTGGCAGTAAGGACGCACACGCAAAAGCCAGCAGCCTGAAATAGGTTGGAACTACGATGCATGATATTTTATGATTACAAACACCCTAGGTAATCTCTTCTAATCGAGCTAACGGCTCATAAGATATACCGGAAACGGTGAAACGACCAAAAAACACGAGTGGGACGATAGGAAAACCACCTTGGAGGCCTGGGGACTTTCTTTGGTCTTTGAGACTCCACATGGCGCATCAGCACGTGATTGTTCATCACGTTGACGGTGACGTTTGCGCTCCGATGAGTGTGTGTTCACGTCTCTGGCCTGCAGCTCGCCGTCTCTCGAAGATTCCGACAGCAAGTCATCCCCGGCCTTTGATCGGCGCTGGACTCTGGGGGATTTTGTAGAGCGCCTTCGGGATGATTCTTTCTGCATCGAGGGGCGCAAAAGGTGTCGTGACCGGAAGGAGTCTAATGAAGTCCGACCACTTCCGGTTTCCTCGCACGCACCTGAAGGAAAAGACTTTGACGGTGATTCTGTCGATGGCTGCGTTCGTTGCACCTCTCCCGTTGACAGACTCTTCTCCTTGGCCTTGTTTTCGCAGAATCGATGCATCTTGTCACTCCTGTCTTTCGGTGGCTTTTCTCGACTGACCTCAACCGCCCGGGTAGGACTGACGCCGCCAACTGTGGCCCCCTGTCGTTTCAATTTTTCAGCGCGTTCCTTGGGCTCACGAAGTGATGCCGGAGGGTAAACGCTGGTGCGAAATCGCGCTGTACGTTCTGGCTCCGCTTGCCGCTCTAAGCAGTGGCGTCGGGGAGAGGGGGTATCCCGCGGAGGAGATAAGCGTGTCGAACCTTCCGAGTGTGCGGATGACGAACGTGCACCAAAGTCGTCTTCTGGTGACAGTTGCGCTTTTGATGGTGGCCGGTACTTTTCTCTCCTGTGGGAAGAGCTTTCACGTCTTGAATGGTGGTCAACATTGGCACCGAGACTGCGTTCACGTTTACTTGTGGCCTCCTCTGAATCTACAGAGTCGTGACGATGTTTTTTGTAGTGTTTTCGCTTTCTTGACTGCTCCTTCACTTTTTCACCTACAATTTCCTGAACTTCTTTCGAGGTCATCCGTATAGACATTTGTTTTTCAGACAGACGCTGTTCCTTCCGATGTTTAGAGTGGTGCGGCGATGGACTGGCATGGGTCCTTTTCTGCTTTCGCGACTTGTGACTCCGTTCAGGCGGAGCATCGTCGTCTAAATTATGGTCAGGTGGCCTTGAAACCCTGGAATCTTTCACGCCTTCACGACATACTGCGACTTCAGGTGAAGGCTGCTCGCTCCGTCTCCTCTTCTCAGGCCTAAAAATAAAATAATTAAACCTGACAGGTAGTTGCGATCAGCCTTATACTCCAAGATGGGAAGAAAAAGCAACCAACTTACGTCATTGCTGAAGAGATATCAGGACGCCTGAGGGGTTTGCGACTGCTAATTTTCTTAGGAGAGCAAGTAGAGGGTTCGGACATGCCGCCTAAAAAGGATCGTTAACCTAAGAGGGAAAGAGAATAGGCGTAAGTGTTTAGAAGATTTGTGGAAGTCAAAAAAAAACAAGTGTCGAGAGAATATGAGTAAGGCTTTGCTTTTTTATGCAACGAATCAATAGAAAGCATGTGGTTTTGCAAGTGTTTGGCTGCGCCAACCGTGTTAGTGTCCGAATTTACCGACAATATTCTTGCACGATCGACACGCCGATAACTGCTTAACGAATCTATACCGTCTAAAGGCATAGCACCCTTTTCCCAGGCAGAAAAGAAAAGAGCGTACACGAGAAACGACAAACATTTCTGAGAGTATACTTTTTCCCAGACATATACACCAGGTAGCCTATCTCGTGAAATTTAAACGGAAATTCGGAAAATTTTTAAATTGCCAAGGAGTACATAGGTGGGGCATTAATACTGATTGTTTTGCGGCATAATTCGAAGATACGTAAGGTATGAGAGAATGCCAGCATACGAATGAGTATTTTACACTCGCTTACAAAACGACTATTTAAGTAGCATGAATTCATTAATTTGCTTTTGATGCCCTTATAAATTCTAACACATTTTACCGAAAATAGGAAAATGCTTACTTAATAGTTAATGCTTAATAATAGTAATAGTAAATTAGTAAATAGTAAACTAGTAAATGGTAATAGTAAATTACGTCTTCTTCTAATTTCATCCTTGAAGAAAGGGTCGCTTTCGGTTTATAAAAAAGTTAGCCATTATGAGGTTTTTCAGACAGTGAAGTGTCAATTCATAGAAAAACGTACCCGTCTATTTATTATTGCTGTTTATAAACTATACAACAGGGTCCACATTAATCGAAAACTTTCATGAATCCTACATGAGCGGGCAGAAATTCTCCTTATACAGAAAGCATACAGCACGTAGTTTGGCGATGCAGACATCAAGTTTTAGTGTGAAAGAAACGGTACCGGTTTCCACCAAAACTTGGGCCCACGGCTTGCAAATATGTTTAGAAGGAAACTCGAGAAAATCTGGTTTAAATTGCATACCAAAGAACTGGAGTTCTTCGACCAAGCTGATACTGGTGCTTTTTAAACCAATAACGAGAATCTGAACATCGAGAGTCTCCAATCAAAAAAGCACGTGAGAGTATTCAGTTTACCACGAAAGCAGAAAGCAATGAATCTTTCTATTTCCATACAAGCGAAAGACAGAGTGGAGATGTCCGTAGAAAGGCATATCGCAAGACTAGTTAGACCAAACATACAAATTTTCAAAAGCATAGCCTCTTGAGCTTAATCAACAAAAAAACGCGGATATAATCCGTCAATTGGCTATATAAAGAAGCATGTCTTGCAGGAAAATTTATTAGTGAAAATAGTTATTAAGATAAATTCCTTTGAAAATATATATAAAACAGACACTCCGCCCTAGACGCACATAATACAGGAATGAACAACATTTTCATGAAACTCCCATTTCATAGAGACCCAGCAAGCGAACTATTGCCTTGACGATCGAATTCATCTGTAACGCACTTGTATCGTGAGGCTAAGCTTAAGACTACTTTCACATTTAATTCGTTTCATCTCGCAAGCAGACTGCTTCCTCGGACCACATTAATGTGCACCAAGTTAGTTACTTGTCCATGCGGAGCAGGTCACATAAGTTAAATTATAAGGCATCTTTCTAAAAGTAAACGCGAACGTTCTGTAGACTGACCTGACGGGAGCACAACTAGGCCAATATAAAGTATAATTACGGCTCATCTAGTTGTTACTACTCATCAAATAGATGTCAAAGATGTTACGAACAAGGATCCATTGAATGGAGTTGAGCTTACATCTGAGCGAACAGCGGCGACAACGGAAGCGGTCATTATCTGTAGATAGAATTGGTATCCTTGATTGAAAAAGCTGAGAGGTCCAGGACGTCCATTTTATAAAAAAGGGTTCTCCGAACAGATTTACTAAACTGACGACATTTCAGAGAGCTTGGTCAGCTCACCAGTGTCACTGCGCTAGATGCACAGAATCAAGCAGAAGCGCAAATGACGGAACTAACCGGCCTTAGTTAGATCGATGATATTCTTCTTTTACTGCTCTGACTTTTGTGGATATTTGACGAGCTTTACAGTTATATGCGTTGCAAGTTAACATATTGATGGAGGGTTGTTGCTGTTCGTTGTCGGGCGTCAGCGGAGATTTCGTAAGGTATGTGTGGTCGTCTTCTCATGGTCCAATTTTTATGCATTGACGAAAGACTTTATCAGGTGTAAGATCTGGATGCTTGGTGATGGAGGTAGCATCGGAATACCACGCCTGGAGTTTCAATCGGTGTCCTTTAGTGGCACCGAACAGTTTTAGGCTGCGATTTTAAGTCTATCCTCCGATATGCCAATTTGTGTGGGTCTGTAGTGGTCGTCCGATTTCCCCAAGACAGATTCAGTTTCTTTTACTACCGCTCCTTCTCGATGTTGTAGTGCGTCCTTAGGCTGCCTCAAACGCCGACGAATTGTTGACTGTGATCAAGGAAGTTACTCGATTGTTACAGCACGTTATATTGAAGGACGCGATATTACACCAAAAGAAATAACGCGTAATTTAAATATTATTTTCATGTTTGCGTGACGCAACCCTTTTTCGCCCATGGTCCTGACGCTTTCTTCTAACTGGCGCGGATACGACTGTGCTCAGTAACATGGTAGATATCGCTCGCGAAACCTACAACCAGACAGGAAGTACACGAGTTGTATGGTGCTACAATTGACGCATTTAAGGTAGAACCGACAACTCTATTACCAAATCCTGTCTGATTTTAAAATATCAATGGCACATAACGAACTGTAATAGGAGTAACAAATAGGTTAGCTTCCGCGAAAGCCGACATATCTATTGTCGGACTATGAGCATATAGCTCCCGCCTTGATCAACGTTGTAAGTCATCCGTATTACGGCAGTAGTATACATACCTTGATTTTAGTCAGGGAGTTCCCCCATCAATGGCTGCAGTACTAGATGAACCATGGCACTACCAATCCCACACCAATCCACGCGTTTAATGCGACGTAGAGGTAATTATCGAAAAGAACTACATACAGACCTCCTACATCATAAAGCCATCGCACAGTCACGGTCGCACCACCAAAACCACCGCTGCCTTCAACATCACCGAGGAAGACCTGCTGAGAATGCAAGCTTTCAGGAAAGAGTGATGTCTAAATTCCACAGATATTTTGCATGGCATGAACAGGCGGCTGACGACCGGCAAAGTAAGTGTCCGGGAAATCTGAAATAGGATAATGTGCCAAACGACACTGAGTCTTAAAACAGATGACCCGCTCCTCTTTACCAGCAGGTAGGTGGCAGCCTTTAATAAGCTCGACGCTTCTATGGAAGAAGCAAAAGTTAACCGGTAAACGGTAATCATGCATTCTCTTGCTAACACGCTTCTCCAGGTTTGTTTCCTATATCATGTTGGCGGCAAATATGTCGTTAAGGTCGTGGAAGGATTTGTAGACGTGTTGCCTAAAGATTTGAGAGAGTAGTTCAAACTTGCTTGCGACAAAGGGGAAAGCAGTTGCCGTGGAACGCACACGTACAAGGTGTTCAAAGATAAGCCTATATAATCCCCCTAACAGAACGATCCCTTCAGACGCCGGAAGAGATAACATGAAGTGGAATTCGTTGGTGCGTTGAGGACCACCTTTAAGGTTGAAAGCAAAACCCTACCGGGGCGGTGCAAGCGAGAAGAAAGAATTTTAATTTCTTAAAATAAGCTTGCATTTAAGGAAAAAAATGTTTACCTGACCGAGATACTAGTAAAAAGGTGGAGTAGCAAGAGGAAAAGCGGGTGTTGTGTACGTAATACACTGCCCTGATAGGTTAGAAATGGAGATTTTTACGCTTGTGCAAGAGTCATGCGCAGTTAGGTAGTATTCTGCACTATGATTGCTGAGATGGCAACTACGATCGATTTAGAAAGCTTTCGATTCCTAGACAGTCCCCTTCAAGGGTAGTTCTACAGGACACAACCCAGGCAGTTACCAGCCTTGTCAATCCGAAATAGAAGCGATTCCGACAGTGAGACGCATGAACCAGTTGAATAATATTCGGCATGAAAAGGTCTGTGCATGCAAAGTGAAGATTCTTGATGAAACGCCTTGCGGCCAAAGCGTTTTTTCTGCGAAATTAGGTTAAGAAAATGTTCTCAGGATGGGTGAGTTACACAATGCACGCATATGCGTGGCATAAATAACCCTAAAATGTAGGCCCAAATAAACTGGCATAATGGTGGCATAAATACGCCGGTATTATATCAGCATACTATAATGGATAAGGCGGAATTCCCACATGTTAGCATTTTTCTATTAGGGTCTGTGGATATCAATTAGCAAAAATATTCTCCTCTTCCAATTATGCAACGAGAAGAGAGAGCACCTTAAAAATGAGATCATAGAAAAAATTTTGCCAGCATTGCGAGAACGACATACCTAAGACTGGAGTGATTACTTAACAGCTAAATCAGGAATGGCTTGGCTAATTAGCCTAATCGCGGGCAGCTGACAAAACTACGCGAAAACCAGGCAACTAAAACATTACGAAATCACAAAGATACAACGGTCAACACTAAAAATAAAATGGCATTGGTCAATTTGTAAGGTAACAGCGGATAAAGTGATATCAGTACACGACGGGCATTCACCGTGAGGGCGATGCGGTTTCCTTGAGAGAGAGAATCGGCATTTCCGTGCTGGCGACCCGGTCGGAACACGCATTCGAACTCGTATTCCGCCAGTTTTTCGCGGCACCGAGCGACTTTCCCCTCATGATTTTTAAAGTTCCGCAACCACGTCAAAGAACTATGATCCGTACGCACGATGAATGGCTGATACTGAAGGTATGGCCGACATTCTTCAACAAAGAATGTTAATGCTAGCATCTCTTTGCGAGTCACGCAGTAACGACGTTCTGCCTTAGTCAACGAACGACTGAGATAATGGATGACCCGTTCGGTAACGTCGGGTTGCTGCTGGGGGAGGACAACACCTATTGCATTATCGCTAGCGTCAGTGTCTAACACAAATTTTCCAGCATCGGAGCTGATGTTAGGGAAAACTAGAATCTTAGAGGAGCAAAGCTTATCTTTTGCGTCTGAAAGCTGGTAACGCAGTCAGCAGCCCACTTAAATTTGACATCTTTCTGCGTCAGCTTACGAAGGGGGCTTGCGATATGAGCATAGTTCTTGATAAAATGCCGATAGTACGAAGCAAGTCCTAAAAAACTTCGAACCTGGGATACGTCTGTGGGAGTAGGTCAGTCACGAATTCGCCTTATCTTTTCATCATCGGTCTCCATGCCTTTGGCAGAGACGACATGTACTAAAAACTTGACGCGCGGCTGTATAAAAACGCACTTGCTTGGCTTTCAAGTAAGCTCAGCTTGTCTTAGGCTCTCGAACACAGACCGCAGATTTCAAGGTGGTTGTTAAAATCCTTACCAAGGACGATGATGTCATCCATGTATATAAGATACGTGTTTGGAATCAACTGGGACAGAACCTGGTTCATCAACCGCTGGAAGTTGCTAGGGGTATTTGCCAACCCGAAAGGCATTGTCTCAAATTCATAGAGGCCTGAGGGAACAGCGAAAGCCGTCTTTTCTCTGTCAACGGGACTTATTTCAACCTGCCAGTAACCAGAAGCTACATCAAGTGTTGAAAATATGGTATTACCGGCGAGGGTGTCCAACGTCGCGTCAATTCGTGGAAGTGGAAAAGAATCTTTCTTGGTTACGCTGTTTAGTTTTCTATAGTCAATGCATAGTCACATTGAGCCGTCTTTTTTCCTTACAAGCACTATCGGCTATGACCAGGGAGAGTGAGATTGCCCGATAATATTGCGATTGATCATATCGCTTATAAGAGTATCCAATTCATTCTGGTAGAAGACTGGAAGCCGCCTAGTTGGACCCGTATGGGTCGTGCGTCCACCGTGTCGATGCAATGCTCCGTCACATTCGTCCTACCCGTAGATCTCCCATCCCAATCAAAGATGTCTTCGAATTCTTCAACTAAATCACCTTACTTCTTGGCACTGGTCTGATCAAGCTGTACTGGAATAAGTTCCTTAGCATTAAAGGCAACTGTACACACAGGTAACTTTGCCGGTCTAGGAATACGAGAAAGAAAGTGTACCTTAACAGAGGCTGTGTGCAGTAGGCGCCTACCAATGTCTAAGGAACATTTAAACTTATTCAAAAAATCAACAACTATTATACAATCCCAAGTTATATCTGGGGAGACAATAAATTGGTGGGTAATACTAACTCCAGCTAAATCCAGGGAAAATTCTACCAGACCAGTATGCCTGAGGTTAGCCCGTTAGCCGTGTGAAGGGTAATGCTGGCCTATCACAGTACCGGATCTTAGTCTGAAATTCAAGGAAAGGCTGCTGACGTACTAACGAACATCCAGCGCCGGAATCTACTAAACAGGAAAGAGAAGTGCTACCTACTGAACCTTGGACTAAGGGGCAATTAGTAGAGCCTAAACATGATATGAACAACAGACGTGTTGTTTGAAATTGCTTTCGAATTTCAAGTACCTCGAGCCTACGAGTTTTTAGCCTGTACCTCAGTGTAGAAGACACGGTGCTGAAAAATTATTTAAGAATTGTCTTTATATTCCTCTGAGTTTGTAAATTGTGACTTGGACCCTCGATCTTTGCTGCTTTCTGAAATTCACGCCGGCGGTGTGCTCCTGCATCTGCTCTCAATCGCGGAAGGGGCTTAAACCAAAGGCTGAGTCCTTATATTTTCATTTTCTTATTGTTGAATATCCTAACTGACTCTCTGTTAATTTTGTGGCAATTCTAACATGCAGAAATCAAGTTCCTTAAGTTTATTGTCACAAAAAACTGGTCCACGACCTAGTTTTGAATCTGCACCACAAAATTTCTTGGGACCGTCTATCGGTGCCTCTACCCACTCGGCCATATTGGCAGGGGATCTTGTTAAGCAAGTTAATGGACAAGCAGAAAAATGGCAACTATCATTATTCTGCTATTTGTTCACCTCCCGCTAAACGAGGTCAACGTTCAGTAAGGTTAACTAATGCAGGTTACGAAGACGAAACATGAATGGGGTGTTTCAGCCTCCAGCAGAAATTCTCAGGGATGGAGCAGGAAATAAGCAATCTAAGACAATAAATAGATGACTTAAACAATATTTATCTTGCCCAACTGCTAAAAAAGCTCCTGTTCGTAATAAACCTACAACAAAGCAAAATTCGTATTCATATATAGCCTCTTCAAGCTTACATAAAAGTCCCATAAAACATATCGCGATTGCTGGACCCGGTAAACCAGAGGAATTTTCGATACTTCCGAAGGGAGCCTTATCTAGTCCTTGCGCCACTCCACCAGTTCCTAGTTCGGGTAGCATCAGCACTAATCTGGCTTTACCACCTATCGCTACATCACTGGTAGACGTTGCACCAACATGCGATGTTGAAGAGGTTGGCGAGTTTGAAATGCCATGAAGAAAAAAAGGTCTAAGAAGAACAAGTCGTGCAGAGATTTGGCTCCAGCCTGCCCAACACCTGGCTCATCTGGACCTATCAGGCAAAGTGAGCTGGTTACCAGTACTCACTCAGCTGAAAGATCTGAGATACAAACGGGCCCTAGATTGAGTCGAAAACAGAATGTAGTCATTAAAGGTGTCCCGAAGTCAGCTTCAATTATTCCAAAGGAGCGAGTTAAACATGACTTGGAACTCCTTCAATTGTATGCAAAAATGCTGCTAACGGACGGCGAGTCCATTCACATTCTCAAAGCATATTGAATAGGGAAGGTTCTGTCTACAACCGACTCAAATCTTCGACCAAGACCTCTTAAAATCATCTTGGAAAACGAAGCACAGGCAAAGCTCCTGCAACAGAGAAAATCAACCCTGAAGGGTCCGCATTCTGAAGTGTTTTTTCAACCGGAATATGGGTTGAAAGAGCGAATGAAAATGCGACAGCCAATAATAGAACTGGAAACACTAAAGGCAAATGGCGAGGCAAATCTCAAAATAAGGGATGGACAGATAGTTCAAGTGAAAAGAGCATTTCTTTGGCCGAAGGCAGTCACTCTGACAGACTTACTGTCCTGTTTCAGAAACCTAAAACGTGCCCGCTTAAACTAATAGTCCTCAATGCCAGATCTCTGCTCAATAAGATGCCTTTGCTTCAGACTCTGGTTTTCATCCACCACCCCGACATTGTAATAGTTACAGAGACATGGGCAACACCCTCTGTATCCGACTGCGAACTCTCTATTCTAGGCTACGCTTACATTCGGAATGATCGACACTAGGGCCGTGGCGGAGGAAGCTGTATCTATGTTAGGCAACCACTTACATTTTTTTCCATTGGACTATCGCCAATTTACCACGGTAGAGGAGAGTTTTTGGCTCCGAGTAGTTCTAAAAGATAACTTCTCCTTACTCGTTGGTAGTGTCTATCGCCCACCCAATGCCAGCGAGGATTACGATCTTTGTCTCTCGCTGGCATTTCACGCCGCAGCTGACTTAAATCTGAAGTACTGCTTGATTGCAGGTGACTTCAATCTTCCTGAAGTTCACTGGTTTTCAACTTCCGGTCCTGCAAAGTTCGAAGACCTACTTGAGGCCATAGATATAGGCATGTGGGACCAGGTAGTTGATTTTCCACCCGAGGATCAAACATACTTGATCTTATTTTTTGTAGAGGTTGTCAGCCATTGTCAGTGTCACCTTTAGATCCACTTGGGAATTCTGATTATACTATTGTTCTTTCTACACTAGAACTTGAGGCTGCTGAGACGTTTTCCAAAAAAATACACCTTTTTCCGTGATTTCAGATCAGCAAATATGAGGGAATTGCTAACACACCTAAATTCCCACGACTGGACAAACTTCTTTTTATTTTCGGATGTGAATGGTTGTACTGATAATTTTTACAAAGTTCTAGGTCCACTCATTTCTCGTTTTTTTCCCGTAAGAAAATAATTAATGTCAAGGATGAAGTCTACCTCCCTTTATCATTCCGCCGTAGACTGCGTAGACTCTGCCGTCATTTTCATTTACAAAACGACACCTCCGTCCTGCCCTAGATCCTACAAATCTCTGAAGAGGCTCAGAGGCTGTCTGACCAAAAACAACAAGCCGATGAGGTTAACTTTGCCGAAAACCCTTCGTTAAATGTTGCGAAGATCTTTTCGCGCACAGTACCCTAATAGCAATTAATATCAGACGTATCTCGTACGGATATCCACATGTCGAGATACATATGTCCACCGTATGTCGAATTTGTCCGCTTTTCCGAGATATGCCCGATATCGAAATGTCGATATTTGTCGAAATAGACGAAAAAGGGTAGGATACTACCTACTTTACCCCCATTTAAAACGAATACATACGAACCCGCATTACTATTCCTTTACCGTGACCGCCAACAACGTACCCATTACTTCCCATCCTATATAGCTTGCGTATACGCCACTAAAGTCACATTTTCCCATTTTCTCAACGTGTTGTACAAAATGTAAACACACAGTTGATGGAAATACAACAAATGTGTATTATAAAACGTCCATAATAATATATGTACAATAATGGATATTAGTCTACTTAATATAAACAATATGGGGTTGTGGAATACGTTCATTTAGGGGTTAGCCGGGTTGTGAAGATGGGGGTTTGGAGTGGAGGTGGCTAGTCCTGGGTGGCATTCTAAAAATAGACAGTTAAGCAATATGAAAGGAAATCAACTCACCATAAAAGGGTAATTCAGGCACGTGCCTTTGAAATCTCTTGCCGGCGGCGTCGAGGGACCTTTTCAGGTGCCTTACAAATGCGGCCTCCAACTCATAAAGGTTTAGACGGCCGCCGCCATTCCACCTTACGTACAGCTCTAAATTGTTTGAAATTAACAATAGATGTTAATACCCACCTGTAATAAGTTCATATAATTTGGACCCAGATATAGCATCTGTGCCTTTGCGTCCTTGGAAATTCAGTTCCAGGGCTATAGCATCATCGAAAATTGCATAAAATATGCGCTTAACGAGGTCGTCCGTATTTCGGCCCCCGAGGCAGGATAAATATGACTCCTAATTGAAAATGTAAATAATTGATGGGCACTTACCAGTTCCCTGCTGAAATGTGGATTCAGCAGCCGTTCATGTAAATCTCTGAAAGCAGCACGGCAGGCTATCGGCTGTTCGACTGGATTTAGGGGGATTGATATACCCATTTGAATGGGAGCTGTACTAGCTGTCGGTAGAGTAACCTCCGACGTTCGCAGTTTTGCTAGAATACGACGTCGGGTGGCCTGCACTTGCAGCAGCCGTTTACCAATTATGTTGAAACATCGATGCATGTCTGCCTGAAATTCCGTTTGGGATTTTGAGAGAGATGCGTCTAGAACAATGAATACTCATAAGATAACAGTCTTATCTGCTTGCTGAGGACATCCTCTGGAAGGCAGAGTTTCCACTGATGTTTCAGAGATGGCATTTGATAGTTCTTCCTATTCATACTTATATGTGCAACATGCTACGTACCGGTGAATGTGTAGGTGTCTGGTCTCACAAGTAGGAGTCCTCTTCCCTGTAACGACGTGGTCGCTTTGAATGCCGCTGTGAGCTCATGATCAATATCTACAACCGCACAGTAATGTATAAGTTCAGGGATTGTAATCCTTTGTTTATTGCCACATTACCAACATATACAACTTTGTCCATATATACCCCAACTATGTCGCACCGTTCGCATCCATGATATGCATTAACATTCTTGATTTGCTTAAAAAAAAGATCTAGCCGGTGCATCACATATAACAGCTGCTATGCGCACCATAACTGACTGATCATAGTTATCTAAACTAATACCAGTTAATTGTAACTGGTTTATTTCATCCACAGTTTGCTTACAAAAAGCAAGAACATCATTTGGCTTGCCTTTTCCGCAGTATATAGCAACATGCCTTCTAATAGTCCTTTTACAGGGCTGCCTATACATTGCAGATGATTAATAAACAAAATAAATTGATATAAGAAACAGTTAAGCAATGTAAATGATAAATAGGGTTCGACAGAAGAGCAGGCAGAATTTCGGTGAACCACGTGCGTACGCAAGCCACGAGAAATAAAAGTGTGATGGCCGCTTACCGCGCCTACTCTAGACACACTATCATACCAACCAATCACAGGACGGAGTCTTAATATAGATTAACCAATGAGCAGAGGTTATGTCCTATCTCGGAATGTCGTGATCTACGTATATTAGTGCTATATATGCATGCTATTAGGGTAAAAGCGCAGAGAAAAACGCAGCACCCCGTAATTCAAGACACCTTAGGAAACCCAATAGCTGATGCTAAGTTGACTGCTGATAGCTTCAATGCTTTCTTGTCTAGAACGTTTAGTGAAAATACTGTCGCCTCCTTTCCTAAAATCCAGGTTTGGACCGGTAACGTCATCGAAACCATAACTTTTACCCTCTGGGACGTGACCGTAGCCATTCGGCGTTTTCGTCAATCTTAAAGTCCAGGACCAGATGGCGTCCCGGCGGATGCAAACGATATATTTCCGTCCCTTCTGTATAAGATATTTAATTTTGCTCTTGAAAGTGAATTTTTTTCCTATTTTATGGAAGGAATCGCACATATTGCCTATTCCCAAACATGGCCGACCTACGTCATTTGACAACTTTAGGCCAATAAAAACACTACCAGCAGTCTCGAAGATCTTCGAGACCTTGATCAAAGACAAGATGATGCGTCACCTAAGAGAGAATAACCTACTTAATGCGGCTCAGCATGGTTTTCTCGAAAAAAGGTCTTGCGACACTTGCCAGCTCTCTTTCTTTGATCATGTGCTACAATCTAGAGACAGCGGTTTTGCAATTTACACCGTTTACTTCGATTTCACAAAGGCTTTTGATCGTGTTGACCATGATCTCCTACTGCTGAAACTTGCCTACTTCGGCATAGGTAACAAGCTTCTGAACTTAATATTTTCATATTTGAATGCCTGCGCAAAACGGATTAACATTTCTGATGTTATCTCCAACCCCACGCATGTGAGGAGTGGAGTTATTCAGGGCAGCGTGCTCGGCCCGCTTCTATTTTGCCTCTTTGTCAACGATGTTCCTGATTGTTTTCAGTATGGTAGGCCCTTTATGTACGCTGACGATTTAGAAGTTGCCTATCGATATAAACAGGTTGATCGCAACATCGTGCTTGAGCTCTTAAAAAAGGATCTTCAAGCCTTCGCTCAGTGGTGTCGCACATGACGCCTCTCACTTTATTGGCAAAAGTGCTCTGTTATGGTTATTGGTGACAACCATCAGCCTCACCTAAGCATAGACTGTCATGATCTAAATGTGCCCGGAGTTATAAATGATCTGGGCATATCATATTCTAGTTGTCTTAATCTGTCAAAGCACTGTGCCCTGATTGTCTTAAAAGCAAGCCAAACTACTGGGTTTATTCTCAGAAATTTTAAAACCGTCAAAATTAGAATCAGCCTCTATAAAATGTTTGTCAGGCCTAGTCTGGAATACTGCCCGTTTCTATTTAGCCTTCTACACGCTAGTGAATGAAAGAAGATAGAATCAGTCCAGCACTTCTTTATAAAAAAATGTTTTCTATTGAGAACACGGAAACCTCTCCTACCAACAACGCTGTGAGCTTACAAGCCTTGGCCCACTGTGGCTTCGCAGATAACAGAAGGGTCTATTTTAAACTGTTTAAACTTCTAAACAGTCGTACATTCAACCCCCTTGTATCTCTGAGGCATCTCGACCACTCTCGGCGCACCAGTCATCGAGATGTATTTTTATTTCTTCCTTTGGCACGCACATTTAGATACCGACAGTTTTTTTCGGTAAACGCTATAGCGATCTGGAATAAGCTACCTAGATGTATCAAAATTCAGCAAAGCTATCCCTTGTTTACGCGAACTGTCACTAGTTTTCTACATTCAGGACATCTTCCAAAACATTTGGGTGCTAACTCTGTGGAAGCTCTCTTCGGTTCTGGTAGCGTTAACGGACTCTGAATCCTGTGCCGGACTTCATGCTGAAGGCAATATTGCTGGCTCTGCAGACCTGAATCGGCTTATTTCTCAATCAACAACGAACAGCCGCTCGCCGAAATACCTGCTGGTGCAGAATACCGGATCTTTAACCCTGAACGGAGAAGTTCTTCACCGGGCACCTGTGTTAACGCGTCCCTATCCTGAACCTTAATTACTCAATAAGCTGCAGTTTTTTCTCCTGAAAACACCTGAAATATCGATCAGGAGTTTTTTTTCACTGTCAGCTTGACCCTCTACTGTATATATTTTTTGACCTTGCCTGTAAACTGGCAATAAATAAATAAAATAAAAAATTATATAAATGTATGAGATCCGAGGTAATACTCACCATCACTGGGTTCAGGGGCTGTGTCGATGGCATTAATGGAGCGGCGGGCTTGGGGTTTGTTTGGTCGTCGGGTCTGGGGCCGACGCCAATTTTCTCGCCGGGGAGAGGAGCCGCAGGAGCAGGGCTGCTATGGTGTTTGAGTTGCGGCGTCGTGGGGTGAGTGGGACTGAACGGTTGCGGCACCAAACAGCGACCGAGTTGGTTGTTCGCAAGCGGCCTGAATAACTTCCTCTTCACGAGCCAGG
>WEDG01003789.1:0-32843 GCA_017591395.1 Schistocephalus solidus | reverse complement strand
CATCATCATCATCATCGTCGTCGTCATCATCATCATCATCATCATCATCATCATCATCATCATCATCATCATCATCATCATTATCACTCAATCCTCATCCTCATCATCATCACCATCATCAATCACCATCATCATCATCAACTGAATTAATGGGATGAGAGAGTTTTGCTCTATTGAGAGTAGCTTCCGTGCTCACATCACGAGAAACATCAGCATCAACATGGCATCAAGGGCTAGTGCATCGACTGCCCTTGCCATTCTTGACTACCAGTCAATTTCCCAAAACGTTTCATCATCGTCATCGTCGTCGTAATCATCATTATCGTCATCAAATGTATCATCATTTCCATAATCTTCATCTTCGTCATCATCATCATCAAAAACCTCACCACCTTCATCATCCACCACCACTACCAGCACCATTATCACCAACACCATCATCAGCCCTCACATCATATCCACAATCACCACCACTACCACTATCATTATTTATATTTCCAGCAGCAACAGCAGTAGTTCGAAGATATATAGGATCTGATTTTTCACAAAGGAATTTGCGACCTATATTCTAATGATACTGAAACATAAAAGCACTTTCAGATGTGCTCATTAAAAAAAGCATAGCGACTCTTACACCATATATTGTGGGTGCCATATTTTATTTACAAATAGAGACAACTATTCTTACTGTTTATTTTCTTAAACGGAATTCCCATGAAAAGGACCTAGCTCCAAGTCTTTAGGGTCGCATAACTGTGAACGTTGTATAAAATAATCACATATTTCCTTGGTTGACCATGCACACACGACAAACTGCACTCGAGGCCATTGCTAATTCCACTCGGAAAACCTGTGACTGCATAGAATAACGGACATAGTCTGCACACTCTCATGTAAAAAGTATGCTGTGTAAAATGGCTGTCTGAGAAGTAGGAATTTTCATCATTGATTTTCGATGCTCTTATAAATTAAAACTTGCACAAACATATTCTTCCATGTACTATTTTGGTAGGAAATTACGCCTTCATTATACCTTATGCTTGAAGAAAGTTTACAGTTCGGTTTTAATAAATTTCTCTACTGCCCAAGAATTTTGAAATTACAGGCCATTACACTTGAATTCGGGGTTTAAAATCTACGTGTTGTATAAATTTTGTGTAAGTAAAATCATAAATTTTTCTATGCCAAGAGAAAACGGTCATGAATTTGTGGAAAATTTTGCAATGGATTTTGATCATGTTTTATGCATTATGGGCAAACTTCATAAATTTACGGATACAATGTATTATAAATGAACATTTCACGGACTTGCAACATCTCGTAGACCCAAAAGGAGCCATTTCCTCCATTATCTACCAAAAGAATACATAAAAGAATGTTTTTGACTTGTTTTCTATAAAATATATCGGAATTCATAAAAGAATCGAAAATAAAAGGGAAAAATGCATACTACTCATGTGGGCATTTTTTACAGAGAATACTTTTGGCCGGTGGTCAGCAAGAAGGTTGTCCAAAAACTGGCACGAGAATCAGTATAATAACGCAACTCCAGTAATTTTTTCGAATCAGGTAAGCAGTTTGTTCTGTTAGAACGAAGTCTGAATTGAGGACAAAGGCGTGATGACTCAAAAATGGTGCGCTTTTTATCCGCAAAGCCGCATAATTTCACGTGACGATCAAACCTTCAAAACCACGCTTTGGTATACTGCTGTGCATAACCTTTCCTGACAGCCATTTATCTAGACCACTGCTGCTGTCAAGGCGAGGTATAAGCTGAGCAAAATAAGTAACATTTCGATGAGGAACTTGTGTGACCTATCAGTCAGCTTACGGCTTGTTGAGATGACCGGGATTCGACAAATCTCGGCGATTTTTCTGAGTTAACTGATGACAGCATAATGTAAAAGACTTGGCACATGAGTCGGTGTATGGCGTGGCATCTGCTTGTACATTTTCGGAGGGCAAGACGCCAGTGAAAGACATGCTGGCGGCAAGGTCAAAGCAAGTACTAAAAGGACATTCGAAAAGTGGTGTAGGAGTAAATGCTTTACTTACGCCTTCCCCTCCACAAATACCACGCGGTAGCAGAAACAGGATCTAAATGCCAGAATCTTGAAGAAAAGCCTCGGTTATTTTGTCGGATTGTGCAAGGATTTACAGAGTGGCAAGGTTTTTTAAAGAATTTTAAAGCACACGCTAATGAAGGTAGGGTGAAAACTACAAAACGTCTGAGATGCAAAGTTTACTTGCCAGGCTACTCAACGGATAGATGTGTGGGTAGTGAATGGAGTTGCGGTTCCGGACAGAAATTTAAATGTGCTATTTGTTAAAATGTATTTGGGAATTGTGTAGTTTAAAGCTTAAGAATGATATTCACCATTTGCTTTTGGCAGTTCCCTGTACGTGGATAGGAAAATGGTTAATTTTTGTGGATAATTCTCTCTGCAAAACAGTTTCACGAACCAAATTCTGCAGCATATAGGTCTTTAAATGCAATTCTGAAATTTTGTCTGTGAGAATACCGCAAAGGGTTAACCAACCTAAGACCTCAATAACCGTACGTTTTTGAAGATGACTTAAAAATGCAAACATTTCTAGGATGAGTTTCCAAGATTGGAAAGCGCAACATTTTTATCCATAATATTGCACAAAATCTGCACGAAACTGAAGGTCTTTCAACTGTCTGTGCTTTGGTTATCCTAAAATATTTTATTTGTGTATTTAAATATTATTCATGTTTTTAAATAGTTTCTTCAAATTACCCTCTAAATTGGCTCATAGTTCCGCAAATTAGGCGCAAGGTAACATTTATAAAATTTCATATAAGAGGGAAACACAACGGGTATCAGTAATTCAACTTCAAAATTTTGAAAATAAGAAAGATTTAAGACGTATGCACACATTTCCAGGCTGCCTAATGTCCGAAGGTTTATTGAAATGGCTTTCGAATTTAGCGATGGTATACTAATATATTCTAGCAGGGCTAACAACGACAATCCCCCAAAGAAGGAGATGAGACATGTCTTTGAAAAACCTGCCTATGTCGTATTTTGCTGTCCTTAATCACAAGCTGCTCATAAAGGCCAATCTCATTGCTAATGTTAAAATCGTCCTCATACTTAAATATCAACCTTCAAGAAGCCACGAGGTACGCCAAAACTATCAGCACAAGGTTAGTTTGGCCGTGATTTCGACTAACCCGTATGAGATTTGTAAAACTTTCGTCATTTACCTCAAAAAATGCAACATATTAGCAGAGATTTCTCAAACGTTTCATAAAAATTGCTAGATGAAGATATTCTCAGTCGAAAGCGAAGATTTACTCTAGGTTCTTCTGGTTATTAGCGAAATAAGTGCCAGTTAAGTAATTGCCGACAATGCAAATGTTATCTGCACTTTTAATAAATACTGCCAATTCGTTGTCAGTACATGTAATTCAAAGAAAGCCGTCAAAGTCTGCAAAGACTTATAACTTACATTTTATGGGAAAGTTACTTTGATTTTGCCAAGAACGCGCAAAAGACGTAAGTTTCAGACTTCGTGCATTCATCCCAAAATGACATTTAAAGTGCGTAGAAATGAAAATGAAGGTCCCAGATTCCTATTTAGATAAGGAAGGGTTTTTTATTCAGAACAGACAGTTAACTTATCTGAATTTTATCATCCGCAGCGAAGCCGAGAAAATAAGAGAACTGGAAATGGGTGAATTTGCAGTGTCTTAACGACATATGACTCCGGAATCCCACAGTTGGATATTAATGTACTCCATTTCAGTAGTACTTTACTTAAGTAGTGTAGTAAAGGGACAACTTCGCGGAAATGACGGGCTGTGATGTTCCAACCAGACATCACATTTTGAAAAGTCCCTATCCACGAAAGAAATGCAACTGATAAATAGTTTGCGTGATCTTGCCCTCTTAGTCCCTAAAAGAACCCCGGACCAATTTCTTTCAAATAATTGATAGAAATAGCACGCAAGTCCTTGCACCATATACCAGTTTATGAATAAATAACAAGGACTTCTCTTTTTAACAAAAAAGCTTTGCATTCCATAATCATCCGTAAGCCTGGAGGCCTTCTTACAATGTAACTGCAGTAGAAGCTTACATGGATCATGGAATTCTTCCCTAATTTATCTAACAGGTTTTAGTAATACACATCAGTTATCCTTACCAGGTTTTGGCATGACTTGTTCTCGAAATAAAATGTTTATCCGTTTGTTAAAGTTCATGGGAAAATGATGAATACTGTGAAACCACAAATAAATTTTAAGGGATAAAAACTGCTATTTAAAAAAGATGAGGATGCGCTCGCTGGAAAAGAGTTTATTGGACTAAAGGTTTTGGATTTTCAACTGAACGCATCATCAGTGGTGATCACAGATAAAGGTTCGAGTTGGAATCCAAAACGTCAGCCTATTTGACTCCGTATTTCAGCGATTGGATCTTCTGCTAACCACCTTCCCGGAACTGCCTTTACACTCCTATCAGCGAACTGTTTTCTACGAAGCTGCCGAAGCTGCTCTCCCCTATCTCTGAAAATTATTTAGTAAAACAAATGTATCTATAATGATTTCTTGTTTGCTGTACAATCGTATGATTTACCCTTTTGGCCATCATTCTTAATTTAAAATTTCCATTGTCTTTTAAGTGGACTACCATTGACGTTTATATGTTTGCATTGAGGCTTATTGATAATTGATCTTCATTAAAAAATGATTTTCGTTAATCTAAAGGTTTGAATTCTGAAAGTATAAATGTAGATAGAAAACGTATAACGACAGAAAACGTCCTCTGTTTGACAAGTCCTGACATAGTTCCATGATTTGACAAGACGGTCCCCGTCTGAATCTGCTCACGGTAAAGTGCGAATTGGCAGATGGGGGACTTTTGACTTACAGTCGGAAATCAAGCAGTCGCGCTGCGCCAAAATAACTGTCAATTTCGGAAGGTGGATGTTATTTAGTTTGATTCTATTGGGTTGTCCGGTTGACGCGGTGCAAGTATTCATTTTAATTGTTTTCGGCTTTCTCTTCCCAGCACCGAATTAGCGCGGTGCGTGGTTAGAGCAGCAAGAGTGGGCAGAGCCAGTTAGTGTAAGACTATCTACTGCTGTCTTTTCAAAACTCATCATTAGGGTTCCGCGCTGTCGTGCGGTATAAAGCCAAGTTTCTTTGGGAAACCTACGTGACTTAAATGTGCATTTTCGTTTTTCCCGCAATGTCCATTGCTGTAAGGTAGTGCGTGTTTTGAGCAGCATATGGGATAGGGAGCGTTTGGAAGTAGCTATGCCACGCTTTGACCTTCGCTGTTTCACACTATTGCGGACTAATTGCTGGCTCAGGAATTTCTGAATAATAGGCCTTTTTATTTCCGGTATATGCTTCCCCAGTGAGTTTGTTCGATTGATGTCATACAGCTGATGCTATTGGCAGATGGTTGTAATACATAATAAACAAAACTGCTCAGATAAAGGAACACCTGACTTTATTTTTGACTGGCTTATGATGATTAATAAGCCAGAAGTGGGGATTCAAGTCTGCCTTGGCTTTTTCAAGGACGTTATTCTGTATATAACATTAGTCGCTGTGCGGCTGCTGGCGTAGCTCGAGAGTGAACGTTATTGCTCACTGGGACGAGTGAGTCGTGTAACCGATCAGTAAGCGCCCATCTACCATTAAGAATATTCCCAATTGAAACCGAGAATGCATCTCACGCGTGGCGCAGTGGGTTTGAAAGTTGGACTTCTAATCAGCAGGTTGTTGGTTCGAGTCTTGGGTGGCCCACCACCTAAGGTTGAGTATGATGAACTGATTACAATTAATAAGCCAGAAAGGACCATTAATGTCCCGTTACGTTTGTCGGCATGGTTAATTTGTCTATAACTCCTTAATTATAGATAAGACGTATCGTTGTGGCTTATGGAAACATTGTTTGTTTTCCTTCCTAATTTCGATTAATCATGCCTAATCTCTCCAAATTATTAAAGCTTGCGTTTTGTATAAATTTGTCAGGAATGTCTTAAATATGATTGGGTTTATAAGGGCTTAAAGGAAGCCAGTCTGTGTCTGATGACCCTAGAATATATTGATCTGCTCCAAGTTAATAATTAATTCTTGAGGAAAGTAAAAAAACTACATAAAGTGATCTCATGCACCAGTGGCTTGGTTAACATGTCCAGTGTAATCTGATTGGGAATACTACTTCTATATGATTTATTATACTTTAAAACGACGCTTCGATATGCTCTTTCTACTTAAATAGACTTTATTAGTATCGAAAGGCTAATTTTACTATAAACACAAGCAAAAGGACTATTGGTGGTATTAAAATCAGCATCCTATAGGAGACTTACGCACATACAAGGGGGGTACAGGTGGCGTAAACGTACGCATATCATTTATGGTTTCTTACTGGTTGCATTTTATAGATCATCATTCCGAATATGTATATTGACCTGAATAATGTTACAGAGTAATGCGTAATATAAAATAAATTTTAAAATAAATTTGGAGCAGTTTGAGGAAAAAGTTAGTTATGCTAGTTATGTGGCCGAAATTTGCGCAATTTCTACATTCGCGGGGTTCTAGGAACGTAACCATCGTGAATTTCTGTGTATTACTGTGCATTGGCGCCATAATTAGTACTCATATTATGGGCAGGATCTAGCGTGTGGTTAAAAATAAACTTGAAAGAACAGTTGATTAGCTATTCGAAATTTTGAATAGATTTAATGTTTACCACAAGCTTTGACTTCAGATCGCTGGGGCATTTTCAAAATTATTATTATTAACATCAGCTGAAATTATGCTTGGAGGTTTACCTCAAAAAGTTTGCGTTACTGATTAATGAGCAGCCTAAAGAAATATTAATTACAACCACTCAACGTTGTTTCGGTTCATGTGAATGATCATCATGTAACATATTCCTAAGATATTTCTGTTGCACTTAGATGCAGGGCTTCTAAATGCGCTTGCTTCCGACCATGTGCAAAAGTCGCTGTGTAACGATCATCTTCTCTTATTATACTACTTTAAAGGCTTATCGAATAAAGAGATTGATGCAAACAATTTAATTCATTCACCCTCTTGCTACAATGATCCATTGTGGTAGAAATACTTTAAAATACACACCAACAGATGCGTATCAACCACTTTATGACGCGAAAATCATTTCAAATACTGTCATTAACGGAAAATAACTATTGAAGAGAGGGGCGCCTTATTTTGTAAATATCATTTATAAAGTTTTAGCAAATAGGCCTCCACTCACCGTAAATTAAATTGCTACACGAAAGAGATGGCACTGAAAGAAAACGAAGGCAATATTGTAACCGAAAGGTGCAACTGGCGGCACCATGAACGATTGTTCGTGAATACGTCATACAATTGCACCAGATATTCATCAAAAACGGTGCCAGCATCGTTTGATAATTTTATTGTATTTAGTGTAAAAATTAGTCGTTAATAGCAGTATCTGATGTGAAAGGTGTTCCAGCCCAAGTGCATAGAAGAAAATTCACATGCAAACGGAGCACAAGATTGTGTTGTTTATATTCAGTTGATGTAATTTGCAGGTCACTGCTGCTGATCAAGCCTGCATGCTCAAGTGCGAGAAGGAGAACCGTTCACCAAAGCAGTTTCTATATACTGGAAAACTCAGTTTTATCAGTGTGTGAGGTAGCTTGAGCAAACTGTGATAGAGCACGTTTTTTCCAATCAAACATAAATGTTTGTAGTGCAATTTGGTGAGCTCGACCACAATAAGAACTACAACAGGCTAATTTCTGTATCACTGCATCTGGTTTTTCAGTTTCTGTCTGATTTGGTAGGAATTCACATAGAATTGGCAGTGGGAAATGTCTTTGTATAAGTCGCTTAGTAACTATTAAATAATAAAATGACCATTTGTTAGTAAAATATGACGAAGACTTATGCACGGATTCCGAAAAATCTAACACCAAATGTATTATGTTGCAGTAGGTTTGCCATCTCATGAAATGTTTACTGAATTTCTGCAAATGCGTATTTAAATAGAGCAAATTATTTAAGTATAGTTGTAATAATGAGTATCCTTTAGCCAAATCCCATGATAATTCAGACACATCAAGACGCTGACTTTTGACCGAGCTCCTTTCACACCGCCCTCAGGAAGCATACTCTATAAAAATGACCGCTTAATTAACATGCATTTATTTAATTGATTTTCGATGCTCTTATAAATCCATGCATGTTTTGGCAGAATGACGCGCATTATATAGCGAATTCCACCTTATCCAAGTTCTTACTCAAAGAATCGTCATACACCAGTTTAAAAACTCTTTCAATTTCTAAACATTTTAAACTAGACCTACTGTTTGACTTGCACTTGGGGTTTCCAAACCATCAAACTTACACTGCACATTGAGGAGTCATCTTATACTTTTAAAGTATTATGGATATGCCACTTCATAACAAATATTGTCTTAGAATTTCCAAAAGAACTCTTCTGTGTATTAAGAAGTCCCATGTTTGAAATAAAAAAAACGATAGGTCATGGAAAGAAGAACCCTCTTTGCTGTCTTGGGCAAAATTTTAACCTTTGACCTTGCAGCTAACCTTAAGCCTAATCTTAACATAAAACCTAGCCGGCCATATTCTCCCTGGAAATTTACGCAAAGCCTACCGAATTGGGGTTTTCTGTTCACATTACCTTGCCTAATACAATAAATTTATATGCATCAATTTCCACAGCCAAGCATTATAATCTTTCCGTGAAAAATGCCGGTGAGCCGTTTGGGAAATATCCCGTGAATATAGTGGATGCTGTGTAAATGCATCGCTCACTTTCGCTTATGATTTCATAAGTGATGCATGACATGGACCATTGAGAGCCGTTAAAGAGCAGAATCCGTTCTCGTTTAGTATTGCTTGTTTATGGATTATCATTATGGCTAAGATTATTCGTCCTTCTTATTTGGAGAAGTTAAAGTATGGTTCACTCAGTTACTTGCCATCCAGTCATTAACACTTAATCTGGTTTTGGCACATGCGTTAACACTTCAACATTTACTCATTGTCCAAGCCGGTTTCACTTGTATGGCCTCTTATAATTCGCAGCAGAAAAGGCTCTCACCTACGCCAGCTGTCCGATCATGCTATGTTTATTTTGTGTGGTTTGCATGCTTTTTTAATTCAACGTTTCCATGGAGGTTACAAGAAACATAACTTTGGCTTTCGGAAGATATCCTAAATCACTCCATTGCTCGCCAGAAAAAATATATTAGAATCTCACAAAAAGTTTGCTTGCCAGACTAACACCTGAAAATCTATAACTTTTAACCACAGGTGAATGTTTACCACTTTATAAATCCTCTGAGTACCTGTTGTATCATTGATTCTGTAGAACTAGACTGTAATGCCATTCACTTTAACCCCCTTTAAAACACCGACTAGGATTTATTTGGAGAAGCTTTTAAGGAACTTTATTCATGCCGCTATTTTATTGCAAAGACAAAAGTTATTGTTCATAAAATTTTGCAATAGCTATTGACCAAATAGCATTATTCGTAAGAAAGGTTAATAACCGGATAAATACGATGCTGCTTCAATAAATTTTGCATATGGTAAAATCTCACAGCATAAAATTGTCATAAGCTGGTCATCAATTTAATAGTAAAAACAGTATATTTTTATAAATATTTTTGATTAAATTGAAGGGGTTATCCCACCGAAATTCATAAGCCCTGGTAATGTGTTACTCCAAGATTTCAATTTTTGAAGTAATAACCATCATTTATTTCCATCACTTATCAATACGAAACCTCGGAATGTGTTGTAGAAGCAAAAAAAACTTTACGTGAATAAAGGTTATTAGCAGTTTACAATCATCTCGTGGATACGATAGCTACTTCGTAGATATACGGTTCACGTCAGGTGATTTTTTAGCAGCGCTGTGTGACGGTCGAGGTTCAACGCTGCTTTGCAGTAGAAAAGTTCTTCTCTTATAACTGTCTCATGGTATTTTTTTACAGGAAAAATCTGCAATTATCATTTTAAAAGAATAATTAATGGAGTTCGCTAGACCACCAAACATCCTGTCACTAGAACTTAAGTTGGTTAAGCGATGGCTTTGGCACACATGCTGCTGCTTTGCAAGTATATATATATATATTACTTCCGAAAATCCTAAGCATACGATAAAACAAAGCACTCAAAATTCATGATTTCGCTAGCTAGACATATGCTTATCAGTAGAAATAGAGAAGAGAGTTTAGTCATGAACCATGATGAACTCAGTCTAAATGATTATTTAACGAGACATAAAACGTTGTAAACCTATCGCCTTATGCGTTCAAGAAAAATTATTTTCAAGAGTAAAATAGGTTTCTTAGCAATTTTATGAAGTAAAATTTAAACTGAGGGTGATCTTTTAATGTTCATTGTATTCAGGAAGTAACCTATATCGTGAAATATTAAAATCATTCTGAAATGCGGTTTTACTGAAGAAGAATTACTTAAACGAGGTTGTAATATCGATGGTCGTGTGACATACTTCCATGATATTTCAAGGATAACAGGGTGCCGGTTTTTAATGTATTTCTGCAAAAAACAATACTGAAGACGAAATTCGGCTTCCTATGTGGTACGTTTTTTGTCTTTTTATTCCCGTTTTCCTTATAAATGCAAATATATTTGATTGAAAATGAAAATAAAAATACCTTTTTCTGTAGTTGTGACAGTTCATCCCGTCTTATTTAAACTTGATACACAAAAAATGGTTTCATTCTGTATTTTAAAAGTTTCTTATTATGGCATAATTAAGATCACTTAATTTCTGTTCAAACAGCATCGTTCATGTAGTCTTATTAATGCTTTTCAATAAGCATACTCACCATCCATAGGAGAATTTTAGGAACCTCCCATAGTATCTTTTTAATGGCGTGGATGAATGTTTGATTTTTCAGCTTGTAGACTGCGAAACCTAAAAGAAAATACAACGGCCGACTCAACTTAAAAAATGTTTTAAGAAACGTAAAAAATCCGCTCTTAGATCATCGAGTTGAACCATTAAGTGCCTTTCAATAGCATGAATGAAGCAAACAATATTTTCGGACATGTTTTTTGTAAAATATATTTTAATTTATAATAATATTGTAAATTAGTATAAAAAACGTAGGGAGTTGGCAGTCACTTTCTGTTGTTTGTGTCTACAGATATTATTTACACTACCATCAGTTTGATGGTAAAGGATCAAGAGTACAATACTTACGCATATTCTTTCAAAAATTGCCTCAATCTGAAGATATAAATAGACACACACTAAACATCTATTTTTCTGTATAATCGATATAGAACACGGAATATCCCAAAGCATTAATTGAGTCTTCAAGAACATCCCAAAAATTAACGTACTTAACGGTTGCAAATTATCACACAGTAAGTTAATAGACAAAATTATTTCTTTTGCAAATCCAATTGTAGACTTACCTTTGAATTCTTAAGCTATATTCCCACTCATAAACCATCTGGACTACCATTCAGCGTTCAACTTTATGTTAAATTATATCCTGAGACTCCCATCTCCGCGATATTGTACAAAAATATGTATGTCTTAGTTAACCGCTTCTCAAACAATACAAAACTGTGGAAATTTATAACGAATTTATATCCAACCATTGTTGAAAACATGTTTAAAAATAAAAAATTAACTAATCAACGCACCTCATATTTCATTAATTTTTGAAAGATATTTAAGTGTAAGTTATTCAAGAAACCTAGGTCTGAACGTTTTTGTGCTTATTATGTCTTACCAATTCAGTTTATCACACAGAAAATCAAAATTTTTAACTTATATATCATGAATATTTGGCGTTTTAAGACTTTCAATATTAATTATGAAATGTTTTCCTTTCTATTTAGCGTACTAGTACTTAAAATATTTTTTTAAATTTTTTTCACATAAGTGAACAACGTTTACTTTTTATTGGGAACTTTGTCCGATAATGGTAAAATAACTCCCGTTTGATGAAACATTATTCATAAAGTTAAGCAAATTTCATGAGATATGCCACCGAGTGTAATCGAAGCGCCTAAGTGTCCACTGGTGTTGTTGGAACCGAAATTCTACTAGCCTGTATATAAAAGACCTTGGGTAGGAATTCCACTTTAGCCAACAATATAAACCGTAATATGGTGATAGCAGATTAAACGTACTATTAAAACAAACTGTCTCAGGCCAGCAAATGCCAATTTATATCGCATTCGTGCTACATATGCAATCCTTGAGCATTCGGTTTCCAATTTCAGTAATGCTCAAGTGTAATTGTTCTGGTTAGCTGCCTAACATTGTCAGAAAGAGCTGTTGAAGACATTGAAGGCCTTCTGGAACGCATTAGTATAAGTTGGCTTCTACACCTCCATCACTTTTAGGGTTTACTACAAGAAGTCATTAATAATTTATAACCAGAAGCATCTGCTTACGTTTTCAAACTTTCTTGCCGTTTTCGAGTGAATTTGCTGAGTTTTTCTGAACATTCACAATTATGATATTAATATTTTGACCAAATGTGGAATGGAAACCTCGATAATAAAGGTGATCTTGCGCTTAATTTGGGAGGAGATTAGGTTCAGGGATATGGTTGGAGTAAGGGCCAAGATTAAGGTAATGTTAGATAACCTTCCTCAAATATAGCACAAAGTCAGCTTTATTTCCAGGAGTTCTTATTTCCATATACCACCGTTTATTCTATCGTATAATGGATTTTCACTGTTAGAGTTGTGTGTTATACTCGTCTTTTTGCACCATGGGCTTTGTCTTAAACCATCGCATCTACTGTCATAGTGATCAGTAATGATGTGGAAAGGAAATCGACAGATACAAAAACTTCGATGGTGACTTTTGGCTTATTTGTTAATGTCAGCCAGTCACTCCAAAACCCAGGTTTGTAGAACTTTGGATTCAAACAAGGATTCTTTGGTTATCGATTCCTCTCTCAGTTTGGCAGAGGAAAACTAAATTTTTAAGGCACTTTAAAATTCACTGATTCCGGTCCTGCAATATAATTCATTTCATCATACATTTGAGGCAAGAGATGGACGTGGCGGAATATGTATTTAGAAAAATCGATAGATTTTAGCGTCTGCTAATATTGCAAACTAATTTGAATGTTAATTTGCTGCATTAGCATGGCTGGATTACCATTCTACAGATAATTTATCAAGGAACCTGGATTCACGCAATCCAGGACTGCATGTAAGACTAAGTAGGTGTAACACATCCGAAGCTCACACCAGCCAGGGGAATTTGCAAACAAAGTCCCTAAAATAAGGTAAATGGGGTTTGTGGGTTTGCGGAAAAAGAAGCGGTTTTTATGTTAATACAACATATTCTGAAGAAACAAGGAGATAACATATGTTTTATATATTCTGTAATTATCGGGACTACAGCAGAGCCATTTCTGGGGAATTTTAGAAGCCTGTTGTTGCAACATGGTCAGTCAGCTTCGGCAGTCCCGACCAGAGGATAACACGCTAATATGAAGTAAGTTAGTGATCCGTCTACACCCCCTGGAAAGGATCACTTGATAACAAACACGAATAATCAGATATCAGAATACACTCAACCTCCTGTTAAACATCTAACGTTTTCAAGCAGGTTAACATATGCGCTACTGCTTTGTCTACGGGTTTCTGTAAGAAAAAATGGTGTAACAGCTCTACAAGACTCTTACCACTGAAACGAGACATCCAATGGGTTCTGCAAGTCGGCGGCGGTAGGTATTTCGGGCGAAAGTGGAAGAAATGAAAGGATTTCGGAAAAATTCCAAAAGTTCCTTCGAAGTATAGCGTGCACGTCTACCCAGTACCCCACCACCAGCTCATTGTCGGCTTTCCCCAGCTATCCTCTGTTCCCCATTCCAACCGCGGTGAACATCATTAATCATAGCCTTTCCTCAAAAATGATGACTGATCCCCTTTTCTGCCCCTCTCACATGCAATCGTCAGAGGACGAACCCAACCCCCTCTATTCCTTTAGTCGGATACTTTGACGGTCCTTAAAATTTGAAAATGCATTAATAACTTCCCAGGTTTCCGAAGGTCCTCATGTTCATTTTTGCACTGCATTTTCTTCCAAATCCCAAGGGTTTTTAGTTTAGGCTCAGCTATTTTCTGCTATATCACAGTTTTCATTGTTTTGGTAGGCCCACAGAAGCGCGAGAATCAAAATCAGTTGCCAAAGATTGCGCAGGTTCCACCATGGTAACGGTCGTGGGCCCACGAAATATCGAACTGATTCTGGCACCCTAAATCATATATTAGCCAACAAACACGGCCACATGGCAAGTATGAGCATAACCCGACGCCTATGGCCTTGAAAGGTTAGCAATGCCATGAAGCGTTCACAAGCAAATTGCGAAAATAGCCCCTTCCGCCTGTATTAAACAGAGCAAAGGAAGAAGACCGGGATCAGAGGAGGGGGATAGGGTGGGGGTTGGTATTGGTAGTGGTCCTCTCTTCAGTGCGCTTGGACTGACTTCAGCACGCACGTTTGCGCACGATGTTGGTAGCCCGCAAAGTGTAAAACAAAACGTTAGAAGAATCAGCAACATCCACAGAAGCACAGTTTCGACGACCACCAGCGATGCAGTAAAATGCCTCCTGTCACCCATTTGTAGGAGCTTGCGCAAACGTGGCCGTCATCCCCATCATCGTCACCAGCCTCCGGGTGCGTGTGTGCACGCGGATAATTTCTTCTGTTCCGTGATGTCCGCGCGTCATCGGCGTTGGCCAGCACCACGGCCAAAAATATCATAATCCATCCCCCTCCACCGCCAGCTTACTCTCACTCGCCGGACGGGTGCCCCCATCCCAAGCTTGGGCTACAGGCCTGAGCGTGAGACTGGGTTCTGGTGTAACCGATCCAGCATAGAAGGCGCTTCTAGCTCAGCAGGCTATGCTCCTCTTCCTGCACCGCACTGGTCCCGTCGGACTGCGTCACTGCGTTCTCGCCTCTGTCTGTTTTCTCAATCCCATTTCACCGCTGCTGTTTTGCAGATCCAGCGCACTCCCGCGATAGCCCACCATGAAGTGATTGATTGTGAGAGTGAGCGGCAAATCTAGCTTCAGCGAGCTCATGAAACCGAGGAAAGGACAGTTCTTTTTGTGCCACTTTCTGCAGATTGCAGCCGACAAAACAGGCAGTACGGATAGCTGGGTTGAGCCTCTGGGTGTGTGTGTGTGGGCGCGACAAGCCCGTGATGTATACCGTCAAAAGTGGCAGAAAATGGAGATGATTAGGAATGCTGTTCGCGCTTTAAATCCCCTAGGAAAGTTTTGTCACTTAGGGTCCAACGGACGGAGGGTTAATAAACGGTGAACGTAAAGCACCCTCCAAGATTGAAAGACCGACCTTACATGGTGCTAGACCCACTGGGGCACCGCCCAATAGGTTTTCACTTTTCCGCCCTCTGACCGGAGGGTCTGGAATTGGAATCTCATTTGGTAGCGAGGCGGTGCACTGAAAAAGAGGCAGCTTGTAGACAAAATCGCAATTCGCATAATAGATGGAATCCTATATGGTTGCCAGTTGTTGAGTTATGTGCAAAATGGAATAAGAAGAATAAGAAGGGGCGGAAAGAGAGTGGGTAGGCATTTTAATAACTTCTTGAACCCTTTTGGTTTCTTAAGCGTATATTGAGACCTGTTGTTTTTGTTGATGCCCTCCTACTGCACATAGGACTGGATTGAGTATGACAGGCTGACGACAGCTAATAAACCAGAAATTGTTATTCCAGTCTCCATTGTCTTTGCTGGCTATACTTATCTACCTAGTGTACTACTAGCCACTGTGCGGCTGTTGGCGGGGCTGGAGAATGAGCCTTGAGTCAAAACGGAGCGATGAGCTGTGTTAGCGTTCGGTAAGCGTTTTAAACTAATACAATGGATATTCCAGATCTTAACCGTCAAAAAACGAGCCCGGGGTACCATTTTTAGAGTGCTGGGCTTCTGTATAACGGGTCATGTGTTCGATCGTCGGATGGGGTAACATTTTTTGTTGGGTATGACTGGCTGATGATGGATTATAATTCAGAAATGCGCATTCCAGGCTTCCCTATCTTTGCCGGCAATATTTATCTGCAAATACGACTGTTCGGTGTGTGATTGCCTGTCCGGGTTCAAGATTTAGCCTCAAGGCACAACACCTCAAGTAAATCTTGACATTCAACATATTCTCGATTGAAACCGACTTCATGGCTCAGGCGTGGGATCTTTAACGCTCGATTATCAAAGAACACAGGATTGATTATCCGGTCGAGTTTAACTCGAGTTTGATAAGATTGCTGGAAATTACATTTTCCATTGTCTTTCTCGTTATTCCCCTTCTGCATATCAGAAAAACTGTGTATTATGTGCTGCATTAGATGGCATTTAAACCTTTTGCGTGTTTTTATGTAAAACATTTGTATTCGCTCCAAATTTGCCGTCCACAAGGCACACTTACTTAATTCGTACACGAAAGCAGCCTGATAATTGACTTATTATGTTCAAAGTTTGCACTTGCTGCCTTTGTAAAAGTCATGTTGTTTTTGGAGAAGGTTTTGGTTTTTAAGTAGACTGGATTGTTTGATTTGGTTCTGGCAATGATATTGGCCTTGAAAGAGAAATTCATTAGATAGTGTTTCACTAAGACTTTTTTAATAGCCCAACCTGTGGGATTATTAAGCGAAGCCCAACCAGAAAGGAAAAGAGGCTGAAACGCACATTAAAGTAAAAAAGTTTAAATAAACAACTTATAGAGCTTGTCACGAAGAAACGAAATATACGCAGTCAGAAGCAATCAGACGACACTATTATTTCAATGAAAGCACAATTTTGTGATCGATAATTGACGGAGCTGTGCTATGCGGCCTCCTCGTATTACTCTTTACCTTAACACGAATTTCCAAATATGATTGTTTCTTATGTCGTTTTAGCTGATACAATGATAGGACGACAACGACCATGCTATTCGCAGATCGTATTCTGGACATTGCGGTCCGGCCCCTTCATTCTGACCTAATCGTTGCAAAGTTCTTCGAACATGCATTGGTATATCAACGTTCCGTCATGTCATTTCTGCACGATACACTGCGTATCAAAGAGACTGAAACAAAAAAATGGCACTTGAACTGTCCCTATCACATGAAATGGAGCCTTTTTTTGAAAAATGATAATGATACTTTCAACATAAAGCGTAAATTTGCCCTCTTACCTCGTCCTTTGAAACTTCAGAGTACCCATGATTTTCGTACAGTGAACACCACTTCCTTTTGACCGGCTGTAGTCAGATTGACGAAGTGTTCATTATGTATCATAAGTGTTATTCGAATTACTTCCATGTCAAGGCTTACTCGTAATCGAAACCCGGTTTGCATATGCAAAGGCTTAATTACACCAAATTATTTCCTGCGAAAGCTTGGGAACGCTCATATTTCGCTCTTCCATCAAGGTACCTTCGAAAACTCTATTCAAACATGGAAGGTCGAACTATCATATCGCCTTTCTAGATATTCAGCTTTTTCAATGCGCAAGTATTTGTATAAGGTCTTAAGAATACCATATATCAAAGAAGAGACTAGATTTTATCTAAAAAGTGTTCAAAAGGTGATGACTTGGCGTTAAAAGGCTCGTTTTCATCCTTAACGGATAAATTTATCTGCTTGACCCACGGATAATGCAACTTTAGTAAGCAATCCAAAATCCCAACAAACAGTGCATTAAGTTAAGAAGGAAAAGTAGCAGCAGTTTTTTTTTTTGGCCATTTTATACCTCCATATATTAGTAGCCTGAAGAGGTTGCATGGTACAAAGAACGTTCGAGAAATAATTGTTCGTTGAATGGTATTACCTGATAATTCCACCGAAATTCCATGGATGGTTGACGGGTTGTGAACCCTACCATACATACAAAGCTTATTTGCTTCAGAAAGCCAGTGTATCAGTGTGTATTTCATGAAAAATTCCCAAATTCCGAAACATTGCTAATCACTTTCAAACACAAATTAACGAAATTATCAAAGCTTTGCAATAATAATGAAATTAAATGTTTCCAGGGTTAAGTCAAGGTACAATTTCGGAGGTTTTTCCAGTTGTTAAACTTTTCTGAAAATTACTGATAAATTTTCTGATGAAAAGGAAATAACACACTTTTCTCCATAATGCAGCGTTTTTCGGTATATTTGCTTCTTTTTAGGCCCCATACTAAGATTTCACATGGACAACAGCGCAACTGCTAACAGCAGATTGCCTAACACGTGAAATGTATATAATATAACTTGAGGTTGTAGCACGGCACTCATTTTAAAGTGTTATTTCTGTTTTTTTATTACGTTGATGCAACGAAAAGCTGTTTAAAAATAAATAGCTTACTTCAGATCGGTTTATTGGTGGCAATATCAGACGTTTTTTGCAATGCACGAATTTCGCTACGTTATTAAAAGCTACGGCTCATAGCATTTTACTATTATGTGCAGTAATATAAAGACACATTAATATAAGCCGGATAGATTTTGAATATATCCCTTCGAAGAACAGGAAATGTCGTTTTGTTTTCTTAAAAATAAGGTGAATGCAGGTTTAGGAGATCACAGTTTTCGGGAAAACGAGGGCAGATTTATTCTATAAAATTAATTTTTGCAAATTTATGACATTTTTTACCAAAAAACGCTGTAATCAACTTTCGTGAATGTACTTTGTGTTACCACACCAATGATAAGAACCTTAAACGCGCATATATACGAGACGCGATGACACATCGCCACTTTTCGCTGTCCCGGCGTACGCGAAGCCTGTGAAGTCTATTTCGGTCTTCAGTTAACTATAAATGAATAAGGAAACTTGAAACGGAAGTGGCAGAAAACTGGCATTTTATAGCAAAATCTTAGTATGTATTCAGCCACTCTCTTTTGTGTTTGATATCTTAAAAGTAGACTAATAAGTAAGCAAATATATCGTAAATCGTGCCAATCGAAAGAAAAAGTGAGTTATTTAATTTCTAACATAAATGGTATCCCTAATATTCAGCACAGTTAAAAAACCGGTCAAACGTTCCTTGTCTTTGCTTGACTGAACTTGTGAAAAACGTTAAGTACGCAGTCATTCGATAGCGTGACACCTAAGTAAAGTGCTTTTTAAAAAGATAACTTATTATAGAAAGTTGTTTAACTAATTATAGGCATATATTTTTCCGGCTTTTGTTGTAAGCGTTCATTTTTCATGGCAGCAAGTTTTCATGTTTGAGTGAAAGTACAAATATGACCCAAATAGCCATCTTGATTAGAAAGAATGTCCAAAATAGTCACTACTTCGGTTAGCGCTTTTAATCCGTATCTTATTGTAAAGGTTTTAACAAACACATCGAACGGAATCTGCATTTATGGGCAGTTAACTGAAGACACTGAAACTCGTAAAGAATTCACTGCATTTTCAAAGATGATCTGAAAAGCATTGTAATAGAAAACCCGAAATAGTTATAGAGAAATTTAAAAATAGAAAAATCATCTTTCTGTACACAAAATGGTACCTTTACGATTGCACCTGACGATTATATTTACATTTATTAGTCAGTGACCTGCCTGTGGACACGTAAGTTTATGAAATATTATACTTTTGTGACGTTTCTATCGGAGCAATCAAGCGAAAATCTGCTTGCCTTGGTCAAATGCAACTAAAGCCATGTTCAAATGGAAGAAAAACTGCCAATTCTCGTCAAACGGTGTTCAAATATACACTCGCGTATTAGGTTTCTTGATAACGGCCATACTTTATGCAGTGGTTAATCTAGATGCATGGTTTAAATTCTGAAATAATATTTTCAAAGTAATTCTACGTTTTCTATTTTATGCATTCGTATAATTGCAGGTAAAGGCTTCCTATACATTTAAAATTTCAGTTTAGTTAACTAGGTCGATTTTTTAACCTTTCATTATCTTTACCTTTTTGAAAATAATAAGTATTTCTAAACAATATAACATTAATTTGATAACCACAATAAGCCTTATTTTTCCTAATAATCGATTCCTTATTGATGCTCAACTTTGGTGGACGCAGCATGTGCTGATTTCGCGAAACCGGCCGTTACTCATGAAATCCATAAGATAAAACGGCAAAAGACGAGCAACAGTTACGGAGGGTGGGGACCGATCAGACACCCTTGTTGCCAGTCCGGAGGTGACTGAGCAGGGCCATGTATGCGCCAGATCGATAAATCGATTGACCGAGTTCTCATCGGACGCCAAGGCTTCAAGCGATTCTCGGTTTGTCTTGCATCTGGGGTGGGTGATTATTTTCATGACTGTGAATTTAAACTCGTGATCCGTTTCGTAGGTGTGGGCAGCAATTTTCGCTAAGCCATCACCCCGTCACACAGCAAGCTTATGCTCATGTATCCGTAATCGAAGCATACGTTCAGGCTGTCCTTTGTAGTTACTGGAACAGTTTTTGCACGGGATGCGATACACTACCCCCGACTGCTCATTAGGCGTTAATTTGTCCTTGATTCTCATGATCTTACTGCGCATGGTAGCTCTGAGTCGGTGTGCGATTCTGACACCAAGTCCAACAACAATGCACTCGGTCGCTTCTGACACGTTCTTGATATATTGCATCGCATGCCATCCCGTTGGAGTTGGTTCTGGCTGGGTCATCCACGGGCAAACACGTAGGCCTCGGCTTATAAACGCCTTCGGATAGCCACTATTTGAGCTTATCTTCTGTCCGTTGCGTATCTGTATTTCATATAAGCGGAAAATATGGTAGATTTCAAATCTCCTGAAATTTCAACTGAAATTCAGAAATGGGTTTTCGATCAGACCATATGACCTACGTACGGCTGAAGTTTTAATTACCTTGCAGTCTCATCTCAAGATATTTCACTTGATGCCGGCTTTGGATGAGCTATTTTCGGCGACCTGCAAACACTGCAATCGGTAAAAATGACAACTCGAACTGTTTACTAGTTTTGCATTGATCTTCAGTGATCTTGTAAATTTAAATAAATTCTAAAGATTATATGCACAAAAATAGCATTTCTTGCAAATGTAATACTTAAAGAAAGAGTATCTTTCTGTTTTAAAAAAGTTTTTATTTATGAGATTATTTATGCCCATGAAATTTTTATCCAGACTGCATTATATCCATCAAGCGAATTAATATTAACTATATATTATACAAAATGATATAAATCCATTGAAAAATTTTGTGAGAACTATGTGTCATCCTCCTTGCAGAAACGGGTGCTTTTCCTTAAAGAAAATTCACGCAACACAGTTAAGAAACATTGAATTGAAGTGTAATGAGCTGCAGGGTTCAAAATTTGTTAACAATTTGTAATTTATGCTAAAATAGGAAGATCACTTTTTCCCAAGCATACGTTTTAAGAAGGTCAGTTTTCCTACAAAAAGACAACCACAAAGAACAGTTTGTGCAAGTTAACTTTAAAATACATTTGAATTTATAAGGGCATAGAAAATTAATGAGATAAATTTATACTTCACAAGTAGTCACTTTTTACATCGTAGCTGGCAGGTCACCGAGAGCAAGCTGTTGTAAAGTTGGCCATCAGAAAGACCTTGAATATCTTGAGATTAAGCCGCAAGATAATCAATACTCCAAACCTATTTAACTCATTTAATCGATAAAACACATTTCCAAATTTCAGGGAATATTTTATTAGATAGCGAATCTACATATTATACAACAAGGAATCCTAAATCATTCTTTAAATTTTAAAACTTTCTGTGAGGTCCTCAGATAACGTAAAATTATATTTATTTCGCTCCCACTTCTTGGTGGGGTAAAAGAAAATACTGTCGAACAAGTTAATTACTGCGTTTTGTGAAAACCATTACCTTTATTTGGCAATTTGTATGACTGAATTCTTTTCATGTTTCTGGAAACCAACGCGACTCCATACATTCGTCTTTGCCTGAATTTTATTGACTTTAGACCAGATTTTCCAAAATAACGATTCTAGCTCAACACACAAAAACATCAGACTTTGTTTCATTATATTAACTTGTCGAATAGTCAAAAGCCTACGTAATATCCTTCAATAAATTACATCGTTAAAGCAGTATTCTTTAGTAAAAGACTTTCGGATCCCGAAAAAACACTCGCAAAAATAATAAAAGACAAAATATAAGCTAAAGTACTCATGCAGAGTTCAATAATTAATTCGCATCATTTAGGTAATCTACTGTATGCGTATATAATTCATATTTCCGATCGCAACCAAAAAAATAAGGCTAAATAGCAGTGTTATACTCAATGAGCAAAATTTTGCGGAGTCGAATCTCGGGGATCCACACCTGGGATTGGGATGACTGGTTGATGACAGCTAATAAGCCAGGAATGAACATTCCGGTTTTGCTTTTCTTTGTCGGTTCCATCCTATTAGTTAGCAATACTAGCGTGAGTTGGTTTCTGCCTCGCGGACGTGGCAGTGAGGTGGTGATCCATGTTGGTCACCTGGCCTCCGGGTGTATCCTCTTTCCTTTTACTTTGGCGTCAGTTGTCTGCTGCACGTGATTTTGCTTTACTGTCCCATTTGCTCTGCCTGAGCTGACTTGAATCCTGTACGTATCGCCTGCTTTGCGGGATGCAATTCTATGACTTTGTTAAGTGTGTACGTTGAAGACCCAATTTCGAGCAGCAATCTGGCCTGATAATCATAGGTTCGGACAAGTACGCTCGCTTTCTCAAAGGGGAAACTGTGGTTCTTTTATTGTACATGGCTACGGATTGGAGACAGCTTATCCTTGCGATTTATTGCAGCTGGTATTCATGCAATCTTGTGCTAAGGTGTCTACACATTTCATCAAAATACCTCAAATGAAAGTTTTGGCATGGTTTGCTGTAGAACACTGCTGATTGATCTGTCATTGGTAGTTGGGCTTTGTGCCTCATGATGAGCTGTGTGATAGTTGATTCAGGCTTATGAGCCACACTGATCCTAAAATGTCTCAGTATTCCTAACACCTCCACTGATCCGTTCTTCAGATAATGAATCGCGAGCAAGAACTTCGTTTATTCTCCTTTTGACTGCTTAAGGTTGGGCTTCCTCATGAGTTTCCAAAACTGCAGTCCAAATATATTCCATCCATGAACTAGACCCTTCTACTTACGCTTCTACTCGGATGATGAACTCGATATATATATATATATATATATATATATTAAAAAACTGAGGTCGTTTTGCATTCCGAGATGATAATGAAGAAAGAAGGTTCGTCGGAAAAATCGAGTTTTACTCGTGAATTTTTTTTTTCAAGTTGGTCACACCAACCCGTCGTCAGACGAAATGAACAGAGGAGAAATGAAATGGTCAGATGACCAGTTTGTGCTACAGGACAGACACGGACAAAACAACCAACTGGGGTGTAAGGAAAGGCCACATAATTGGATTGGAGCCGGTTGGGGGGGGGGGGCTGTTAGGGCTCCCTGTGTCGGAGGCGAAGGGGGATGGTGACTGAATGCGACTGCAGACGGTAAACATAATGGTCGTCGATGCGGGATGGGGGCAGAGGTAAGTGCACCGATGTTGGAGGTGTTAATAGTCTCAACTGTTGTTTGCCATGTCAGGGGAGGGGGTGACTAGACAGTGAGATTCAACATGGCCCAGAAAAGATTAGCGGTCCTGGTTAGGTTGTGGGCGTAAGTCAGTGAGCCGGGCACGCAAGCCTTCGTATTGAGAGTCCAGATCGATATGGCGGTTGATGCTGTTTGTGTTCGAGTGCCAAGCTTCGAGGAATTCTCGTGCCTGCTTGGTGTTAGCCATGGCGACCACTTCGGTTGCGTTCCAATTGAAGCGGTGGTCACAGTCCACGGCGTGCGCAAACACGAGGGACAAGGGATCGCGTCGGCGGATGGCCAATTTATGTTCGTTTATGCGGGTCCCAAGTTGTCGACCCGTGTGGCCTACGTATGCGCTAGAGCAATTTTCACACGGAATGCGGTAAATTACATTCGTTTGCTGCTCTTTTACTGTGGGGTCTTTGACTCGCGATAGTGCTGCGCGCAGGGAGGATGCCGGTTTGTGAGCGATGGAGATACCAAACCGATTTAATTGTCTGGCGATCGCTTCGGAAATTCCCTGCATGTAGGGTAGACAGTAGAATTTCCGCGAAACTGTTTCTCCATTAGACTCGACGCTTTGTGGTTGTCTCTGGCGTCTGAGGCAGTTTTTTACAAAGCTGACCGGGTATCCATTGAGTCGGAATAAGCGATACAAGTAAGCTAGTTCCTTCTTAAGAAGGTCGTCACTGCTACAGTAGCGAAAAGCCCGATGAAAGAGCGTTCGAACGCAACTCCTTTTGTGGTTAGCTGGATGGTTGCTGTCATAGTTAAGTATGATGTCAGCATTTGAGCCTTTGCGGTGCACGCTTGTTGTCAACTCACCATTCTCCAGTTTTCGAATACTCACGTCTAGAAACGGGAGGATATTTCTCGTTGCCTCTTCGCGAGTAAATTTGATAGCTGGGAAAATATTATTTAGACTCTGATGCAGCTGCTCAACCTCACAGGTTTTCATGATAACAAAGGTATCATCTACATATCGGAGCCACAATTTTGGCTTGAAAGTTCGCATTACCTCCTCCTCTTATTGTTGTAATACGAGTTCCGCGAGGAGACCCGATATCGGCGAGCCCATTGGAGTGCCCTTAACCTGTTGATAATATTTCCCATCGAATTGACAATAGTTCTTCAGACAGATTTTAAGCATATCTAGAACGTGTTGCAATGGCATATCGACAGGATTGTCTTGTAGGCGTCGAGCTACACCCTCAATTGCCAGGTCATGCGGTATTGAGGAAAATAAGGCAACTACATCGAATGATAGCATGCATTCATCAGGACTTACATTAACGCCTTGGATCTGATGAAGGAAGGCCTGGGAATTTTTGACGCTTTATTGCGATTCATCAGTGATATATATATATATATATATATATATATATACAGATCGGTGAGCCCCACACTATCATCATATTCCCAATCACAACCGACAAAGCAACGAGCCCTTGGCTCAATGGTAGAGCGTTAGACTCAAATACCAAAGGTCGCGGGTTCGAATCCCAGGTGTGCCACACTTGGGATTGGGTATGCCTGGATGATGACGGCTAATAAGCCAAAAATGGCCATTCCGGTCTCTCTTGTCTTTGTCGGTTCCACCCTAAAAATGTCATGTCCGAATCACCTGACTCCATGTCCTGCACTTAATAATTTCAGAAATTATTTACCCGATTATTCTTTGGAGTCCATATACCAGAAACCGCATAGAGAACGCTGGGGGACCCACTGAGGAGCCGAACCCCTCGTTGCTGTGTCACACAGCAGTAGAAACATCGGCGAAACACGTTTCTGGGCTTTTAGCTAGTATCTATGTCGGAAGTACGGTATAACGTCTTTGCCATATAAGATTCATACTACTTGTAGTACTACTTGTTTGTAGAATGGGCATTACGTGGTTATATCATAGTGGTTGATTGTCTTCGACCCAAATGTTCCTTGAAATTTTGGGTCTGACCCTAAAAATTCATGTCTGAATCACCTGACTCCATGTCCTGCACTTAATAATTTCAGAAATTATTTACCCGATATATATATATACAATTCAAACAAGTTCGTAACACTCACTGATGCGGTAAGGATCTCACTCGATCCCTTTTTGTCCGTCCGCCCACCAGCTAGCTACCGACGATAAACGAACGTTGTGTCTTAGGACACATACCACATACCACACATATATATATATATAATTAATTTGATTTTATAATGTTCTTGAAAATCAATCGAAAATGCATGCTATTACAAGTCTTTTTTAGCGTGAAGTATTTTCAGATGGTCAAAATGAAGTTTGTGTAACAGTCGGCGTGTGCTAGCGTGACTGAAATATATTTCGGTTATGCTGTCCAATGGTTAATAGTAGAACTCTATTTATGTAATCGTTTCTAATCAAAAACAAATTTTGTGCTTTCTATGAAAATTTAGTGAGATAGTGAAGAATGCGCTGAATTGATGTAAGGATGAATATCTCAGTATTATTTACAGTCTCTCTCTCAATCAAGCAACAAGTGCTGTGCTTGGCCACAGTGGTTGATAAGCATGAACCGGTTAGTCGCGCAAGCCTAGCTACAGCAAATGACACGTTTCTCACGGAAGTAAGCTGTTAAAATTCTCACATTCCGCATTTCCCCATCATCATACCAACTTTAGCAAACTGTGTCGCATGCGTTTTGCACAGGCGATGTGGCCATTGATAGGTGGCGTCCGTAAGCACGTAATCCACTAGGACTAGAGGCAACGCCAGTGCGTTTGTTTGTCGCAAGTAGGGCGAATTGTCTTGAAGGAATATGGATTGTGATGAAGTGTTTTCAACGATGTGCACATGACTCAATTGACCCATACGATGCTTGCCTGTTCGAAGCCAGACCGGGCGTCTGCAAAGGTGTAGAAGTGGGGCTTCAGTAAGTAATTCGAAGGTTGAAGTATGATGGAAGTGTAAGTAACTGGCCAGTGCGGTTTGTGATTTGAAAGTACAATCACTATGGTGACCGTTTGGATCTGAGTTCAAATCGCCAGTGAGAGATGCAATGATGGTGACTGTAAGCAAGATCTGATGGCTTGCCCATAGGTGGTGGGTCATGGTGGGTGTGTTTTTGAGCTGAGAGGCGGGCTGGTCATGTTGTGACATTCCATTGAGTTCGCAAATGGCCTCCGAAACCATTCGTTTCTCTGGATATATATTAAAAATGAGGACATGCCGGAAGAGGCTTAGTGCTTAGTTCATTTATAAGCGACACTTGAATCCTGGAAGTCACTCCTATTGCTTTGGAAGATGGTCATTCCAGGTTCTACGGCGGTGCGCTCGTCTGCCAATTCTGTTCAAGACCCTTGAAGGTCACCAGCTCGATTTATAGGTGCATTCAGCGCGACCATTCATAGTCGCCTTTGTCAGCCTAGTTTGCCAATATTCGTTGCAAAAGTTTTGTAGAATACTCGCCTGGCAGGCGCTCCTTATCCAGCTTGCGATAAGGTTCTTCCATCATAGTTGCATTTGCTCCAGCATGGAGTGGATAGCTTGCTTGCAGATTATTTATAGATCATCTTTGTCTGTGGTCCCTTCGTGCTAACGCTGGTTTAGTTTTCTCCGGAACCAGCTGAAGTTAAATATGATTGTGTTTTCTTGCTGGACCTCCATAGACACTCCATATCTCCATCACCTGCAACAGTATTGTCAGGAAAGCTGCTCAGTTCACCCTCAGTTATTTGTGAACGAAAAGATCCGACTTCCAATGCCGTCAGCCATCTTGACGCTTCATGAAACCGTACTGCCTAAGTGCGTGAATCTGTTGGGTGATGTTAGGCAAGTTCCATCACAGTCGTACTTAGGCTTGTTGTATTCCTCGAATCCAGTTGCTTTATCCAAATAGCATTATCAGCAGTTTGAGTAGCTTTAATTGATTTTTATGCCAGCAGTCATTTAGAAACCCGAGGTCGTAGTAATCGGCCTTGGGAACACATGTAGCTCTTAAATAGTTTGCTGTCAATTCGGAAGACGATGTGTGTTCCTGGCGGCCCCTCATTTTATGCTTTAGGGATGACTCGAGAATGAAGAAGGTCGGAGCAGGGTTCAAAACACTGTTTTAGCTCAATGATCATAGCAAATACTTCCGTGACTTGCATACCTGTCCATTCGAGTACCTACCTCAATCCCTGGCATCAAAACGTCGATTTGCTTTTTCAAAGTCCATCGTGGGGGACTGCCTTTTTAAGGCCTTTGCCAGAATCCAAAAGGTTGAAGCAGAGGCTGCCGGGATTCTGCCCGTTTCTCAGGAATCCGAAAGTCCTCCCTTCTCAAGCTGACTTTTTTGACGAGTACGTACGTCTCGAGCTAATATCCTACTGGCTCAGGTACGTGATCTAGCGTTAATGCATGACGCAACTGCGAAGTGTTCGTCTATTCTATGCGTTCATCATGTGATTTCTGAGATAAACGGCGCATTTCAGGATTACCCGAACTTCGTCAGGAAGTAGTACGCGAACCTGTGAAGCATCTTTCAGGACAAAACCTTTCAAGCTCAATCCGAAAGTTCACATGAGTGCTTGAGCTGAAATCCATCAGCAACAGCAGAAGAATAACTGAGTAATATTCATCAGTTGCCAAAAGGCGGGCAGTAGTACGTAAGAAGTATGCAAGTTTTGATTGATTCATCATACTGACAGTGCGGGTATTAACTAAAAGCTCAGAAACCAATGCGACTTTAGTGACATCGTGACGGTTCGGTCGTCAATTCCGACGAGGTCCACCGTGTTCTCCACAGGACGGTGGTGCAGGGCTGGTAAATTGCGTGCAGATTTATTTCAAGTGATCAGAGACTTGCGCTGCAGCTACCGCAGTTTTTCGTCACTGAACTGCCTGTGCCCGGTGTCAAGATAGAGTCAATAAGACCGGAGACGGAATTGGACGCTGGTCGGTGGTACGATGGGAACTTATACCTACGCAGGCCAACACGTCACCAAATTCAGAATTTATTATGGGAGCGCAACCGGTATAAGGCCAGCTGTGCACTGATCTGACCTAGTTCGCGTGCTGGTCCCGCGTACCTTCCAGGAGGGGCCTGAGAATGACACCGCAGGTGCATTTTTCGACTTCATCGGTCAGTTCTAAGTAGATCGCAAGCTGGGCATGTCTAAGGTGGTGGGAGTATTGGGAATCCCCAGAATGTCGGAAATGTTGCTCATATTCTGCGGGCTTTTGACAAATAAGTATGCAGTTAGAGAAACTTAGCTAGATTGTCCACATACAGCATAAGACACTCGCCAAAGATCAGCAATCGGGGTGCATATGTACAGGGTCAACCTTATGGAGGCTAGATGTCTGTTGTTGCCATCTAACTTTTCGACCATGACCTTTCAATGCGTCGATTGTTCTTGTCAGGAGCAGGTTTATTCGCTCGCGCGGAGGCAATACGGAAAAAGTCACGCACGCACGATATCCCCCCGCCCCACCACATCCCCTCCTCCTCCAAACCACGTGTACAAGTGCTGCAGCACGTGTTTAAAATAAAAACGGCCGCACGCCTGCCGAGGCTCTAGGTGGCGCTTGTTCCGAATTCGAGACATGCAAATCAGCTGGGGGTCTGTGGGTCCATAACCATGCCTCTCCCTACACCCAACCGAGTTCCTGTTCGTACGTCGACTCAGCGGACAAACTGTGACCACCAGGGAGCTTTTAAACCCTCCCCGCCCGCCCCAACCCCTCCCTCCTCGCTGCCTCCCCCGTCTACTCAACCGAGTTTTCCCGGGTGTCAGAGCAGTTTTCACGAGCGCTTGCAAGCCAGCCGACAAAACTGTAAGTCGCACACTCACTCACATGTACCCCACCCCATACAACCCCTCCGGTTGTGTTCCTAACAGAGTTTTATCATCTCGCCTTACGTGACTTGCACGATTTGAAAGGCCAGGTGAGTCGGCTCCGACTTGGTCGCTTTGGAGCAGCCTAGGAGTGGGTAGGTTAGGGGGGATTTCATGGGTTGGAGCAGGAAGGCACAAGTTTATCGGAGTGGGAAAACAAATCTGTGACACACGATAAGCGGGAGAAATAGAGACCGAGGCAAAAGAATGAGAGTTCGTGACTTGGTGACATGAACGGGCGGAGACAGGGAGAGAGAGTGCACACGAGTGAAGTCTTTATTTCGGCTGCTTATAGCCTTCTACTACTACTACTATCACCACCACCAGCACCACTAACACGCCGTCGAAAAAAGGGGGTACGGGCTGTTTATGCAGAAGTGGAGATTGGCTTGATGTGGGCGTGGAGACGCAGGCGCTGGATAAAACCAAATGTACAGTTATTAAACTCATTATTTTTACGACTATCCAACCGAGAGGTGGTTTACGGAAAAAACATGCCACCATCCTCCACGGCAAAGACCCGTCAGCGATGGTGTCGGTGGCAGTCATGTTGGCTGTGTGTGTGACAGAGAATGGGAGTGCAAATGACGCTACCTCCAGTATTTCACGGCCCTCCTCCTCCCCATCACCAGCCTCTCCAGTCAGGGCATGTGTTTAAAGGTCTTTAGCGCCAATGGGGATTAAACCAGTGAACTGAAGTCCATAATTGCCGGTGAAGGTCTGTTTCCCGACCTGAAAGTTTTTGTAACGGGTAAAATGTAATAAAAGGAAATCAGACAGACCAGCTTTTGTACATCAATTGAGTGAACCACAAGTGAGCTACTGCCTAGACTTCTTTCCAAGCTGACTTCTGTCTGTCAAGAAGCTGCTTGCGTTTTGGACTGTAACATAGTTCAGATCTGTGAATTTTAAGAAGTACGGAAGCATTTCTTTGCCTAGCAGGCAGTTATTAGGCCTCATAATCACTGACACTTTCAAATCCGATTTTAAGCTTCAGAAGTCCCCAATACAGGGGGCACAAATTGCATTTTGGGATGGCCAGGACAAATCGCAGCAATATGGTCACTGTCAAGCGTAGAACAAACTCCATTGCAAAATCAAAAGCGCACCATGCATCCTGGAATCGACTTTCAGACAATTCTAGTTTTTTTTCGGTGACTGCAAAAAATTTAATTTGTTACTTCTACCCTCTACGAAACGTAAGTCATAGAGGTCTTCGATCTCAAAACTAACCAATTTTTCACCAACTATCTAATGAAAAATATTTTTAAACGTATTTTTATCCCAAAATTGTAGCGTAAATCAACCTGTGCAGAAAGTTAGGCAGTCTCAAGGAAGTTAAACTTAAATTGTGATTAGAAGTGACAGGAATTTACTATTGATAACCGTGCAAAATAATCTAATAATACTTTAGTCAAGCTATGATTCGCTCCATTAAATCAGTATATTACAGGCTACCTATCTACACCAGAATCGGTAAAATGACAACTTTATTAGTAATGATGTTTCCATTGATTTTCGAGGCCTGATAAAAAGTCAACAATTTTTATGGATTACAGGACGAAAAATGTTATTTTGTGTATTTATCATGTATTAACCAATGTCTTCTGCAAATGCTGTACTTGAAGAAGCGTATAATTCGGTTCCAAATAAGTTCAAAATTTCGGGATTTGTAATACCGTAAAATGTCCATTTATACAACATCGTACATGTGCATTTATTAATACTGCTTAGGAAACATGCAAAATCATCAAAATCGATTTCAGTTTTTAACCTTTTTACACCATCTGCTGTATAGCATAGAAAAAAACGCATGATTCTTCTTACACGGAGAGTAGTTCGTACCCCGTAAACGCAAGCACAGCTGCTAGTTGGACCCAAAATTATTCAGCAATTGAAATTTTTTACCTAGTGTTATTAGCATTCAATTCAAAAGTTCACATCAAATTTCGGGTGCATGCGAAAGGACCCTTTTGCATGAATTTATTTATTACTTTAAAATGCCACTAAAAATATAAAATTTACAAAAAAGTCAGACAGCGGCTTTGTCGATTCATCGCTGATCTAAGCCTTCACGCAACCTAAGAGAAGTCGCGAAAATGTCACCTTAAGAGTGCGTTAAAACAATTGGTTTTCTAAGATATAAAAACCCACTAGATTTGCAAAGTTGACTGCATTAGGTAACTTTGGAGCAAATTTAGATGAAAATCGGAAACGTTCACTTAAAACTACTTATTTAACAGCAGCAATTTTGTGATGCAAAAATATACATGTGAAAAGCCACTAGGGTGAAGGTTTGACGGAAGGCCGCTGTTTATGAAAAAAGCTTTTTATCCAAAAACGGCGATTGAAAATTTTGTAATTGAGTGAAATTAAAAATTACTGATTCTTGTCATGGCACACTCTAGAGGCCTACAGCGTCTTTGGTTTGACTAAACTTGACCTGGATCCCCGTTGATTTCCGGCATAAAACATAACCTGGTTTAACATTATTCACTTCAAAATTTACTCAAATCCTTTTTTTGAAAATGCGATCGTTGAGGAAAAACATAAAAATTCGACTAAATGGATTATGATAACGGAAGAATACAGATTAAAGCATTGCATGTAAAACGTCCAGAGTTGACGGAAAAATGACAAAAAACGACACACCACCGTGTTCAATCTGCAAATATTAGAAGAGAGAGTCTGCTTGATTTAACCCTTGTAGCTTTTTTCAATATATATATATATATATATATATATATATATATATATATATATATATATATATGGAGAGTTGAGGTAGTATGCATTCCGAGATGATAAATGAAGAAGGAAGGCTCTTCGGAAAATCGAGGTTAACTTCTGAAATTTAAAGCTGGTACAACAACCCCTCGTCAGACGAAATGAAAAGTGAGAGTTGGGATTGCAACGCTGGAGGTTTTAAGGCCAAAGAGGTAACATCGACAGACTGACGCCATGGGGGGTTTCGGGGGCCGGGAATACTGTAACGATAGCTGTCGCATGTAAGGGGAGGGGTGCTAAAGTTTTGATAGCAAGTCACGCCCGACAATTAGAATGATTTGTTATCTGCATCGCTCACGAGCGAGCGTCCTCCCTGCGGGCAGCACTATCACGTGTTAAAGATCCCGTACCCAAAGAGCAACAAACCAATGTTATCTACCGAATTCCACGTGCGAATTGCTCTTGCGCTTACGCAGGCCATACAGGCCGACGACTCGGGACCCGCATAAACGAACACAAACTGGCCATCCGCCGACGCGATCCCTTGTCTCTCGTGTTTGCGCACGCCGTTTATTGCGACCACCGCTTCGATCGGGAGGGAACTAAGGTGATCACGATGGCTAGTACCAAAAAGGCACGCGAATTCTTTGAGGCTTGGCACTCCGGTACAAACAGTATCAACC
>WEDG01003788.1:0-11199 GCA_017591395.1 Schistocephalus solidus | reverse complement strand
ACAAACAAGTAGTACTACAAGTAGTATGAATCTTATATGGCAAAGACATTATACCGTATCTTTCCGACATAGGTACTAGCTAAAACTCCAGACACGTGTTTTCGCCGATGTTTCTGCTGCTGCGTGACACAGCAAACGAGGGGTTCGGCTCCTCAGTGGGTCCCCAGCGTTCTCTATGCGGTTTCTGGTATATGGACTCCAGATAATAATCGGGAAATAATTTCTGAAATTATTAAGTGCAGGACATGGAGTCAGGTGATTCGGACATGACTTTTAGGGTCAGATCCCGAAATTTCAATGAACATTTTGGGTCGAAGACAATCAACCACTGTGGAATAACCACGTAATGCCCATTCTACAAAACAAGTAGTACTACAAGTAGTATGAATCTTATATGGCAAAGACGTTATACCGTACTTCCGACATAGGTACTAGCTAAAAGCCCAGACACGTGTTTCGCCGATGTTTCTGCTGCTGTGTGACACAGCAACGAGGGGTTCGGCTCCTCAGTGGGTCCCCCAGCGTTCTCTATGCGGTTTTCAGGTATATGGACTCCAGAGAATAATCGAGGGAAAATAATTTCTGAAATTATTAAGTGCAAGGCATGGAGTCAGGTGATTCGGACATGACTTTTTAGGGTCAGATCACAAATTTCAATGAACATTTCGGGTCGAAGACAATCAACCACTGTGAAATAAACCACGTAATGCCCATTCTACAAACAAGTAGTACTACAAGTAGTATGAATCTTATATGGCAAAGACGTTATACCGTACTTCCGACATAGATACTAGCTTAAAAGCCCAGACACGTGTTTCGCCGATGTTTCTGCTGCTGCGTGACGCAGCAACGAGGGGTTCGGCTCCCTCAGTGGGTCCCCCAGCGTTCTCTATGCGGTTTCTGGTATATGGACTCCAGAGAATAATCGGGTAAATAATTTCTGAAATTATTAAGTGCAGGACATGGAGTCAGGTGATTCGGACATGACTTTTTAGGGTCAGATCCGAAATTTCAATGAACATTTGGGTCGAAGACAATCAACCACTGTGAAATAACCACGTAATGTCCATTCTACAAACAAATTGTACTACAAGTAGTATGAATCTTATATGGCAAAAAACGTTATACCGTACTTCTGACATAGATACTAGCTAAAAGCCCAGACACGTGTTTTGCCGATGTTTCTGCTGCTGTGTGACACAGCAACGAGGGGTTCGGCTCCCTCAGTGGGTCCCCAGCGTTCTCTATGCGGTTTCTGGTATATGGACTCCCAGATAATAATCGGGGTAAATAATTTCTGAAATTATTAAGTGCAGGACATGGAGTCAGGTGATTCGGACATGACTTTTTGAGGGTCAGATCCAAAATTTCAATGAACATTTGGGTCGAAGACAATCAACCACTGTGGAATAACCACGTAATGCCCATTCTACAAAACAAGTAGTACTACAAGTAGTATGAATCTTATATGGCAAAGACGTTATACCGTACTTCCGACATAGATACTAGCTAAAAGCCCAGACACGTGTTTTCGCCGATGTTTCTGCTGCTGTGTGACACAGCAACGAGGGGTTCGGCTCCTCAGTGGGTCCCCCAGCGTTCTCTATGCGGTTTCTGGTATATGGACTCCAGAGAATAATCGGGTAAATAATTTCTGAAATTATTAAGTGCAGGACATGGCGTCAGGTGATTCGGACATGACTTTTTAGGGGTCAGATCCGAAATTTCAATGAACATTTGGGTCGAAGACAATCAACCACTGTGGAATAACCACGTAATGTCCCATTCTACAAACAAGTAGTACTACAAGTAGTATGAATCTTATATGGCAAAGACGTTATACCGTACTTCCGACATAGATACTAGCTAAAAAGCCCAGACACGTGTTTCATGATGTTTCTGCTGCTGTGTGACACAGCAACGAGGGGTTCGGCTCCTCAGTGGGTCCCCCAGCGTTCTCTATGCGGTTTCTGGTATATGGACTCAGAGAATAATCGGGTAAATAATTTCTGAAATTATTAAGTGCAGGACATGGAGTCAGGTGATTCGGACATGACGTTTTAGGGGTCAGATCCGAAATTTCAATGAACATTTGGGTCGAAGACAATCAACCACTGTGGAATAACCACGTAATGTCCATTCTACAAACAAGTAGTACTACAAGTAGTATGAATCTTATATGGCAAAGACGTTATACCGTACTACCGACATAGATACTAGCTAAAAGCCTAAAAAGTCATGTCTGAATCACCTGACTCCATGTCCTGCACTTAATAATTTCAGAATACCCGATTATTCTCTGAGTCCATAGACCGAAAACCGCATAGAGAACGCTGGGGACCCACTGAGAGCCGAACTCCCTCGTTGCTGTGTCACACAGCAGCAGAAACATCGGCGAAACACGTGTCTGGGCTTTAGCTAGTATCTATGTCGTAAAGTCTACTTTAACGTCTTTGCTTCTCTATATATATATATATATATATATATATATATATATATATGCGATTCTAACCCTAAGGATATTTCGGGAGGTGCTGATTCAATGGGGTTAAGCTGCTGGTATTTGTGTTCACGCTCATGGGAGCGTTGGGAATGGGAATGTTGATGAGTGTGCAAGATGTTTTAGCCGTGTCGAAATCGCGATGAATTCCACTCTCATGGATGCGCATTTGACCGAATAGGCCCATGTGATGAGTGAATGCGCGAGGAAAGTGAGGGCAGTGGAGGCAGCAAAATCTGCTGTGTGTTGGCGCTCCAGGCACTTGTTCACTAATCTCTGTACCATGAATTTGCAAGTGACCGAATAGGCTGATGTGTGAGGTGAATTTGCGATCGCGGTTAGGACAGGTGAGAATTCAGCCCCCATCGCTGGTGGTGGTGGTGGTGATGGTAGTTGTCTAAGTAGGTGCCAGAACATCAGGGGTGGGCTTACAGTGATGAGAGCCGGGGAAATTGTGCCAACGTTGATCAACGCTTTGATCGACGCATGGGTTTCGGAAAGGAGGATAGTGCTGGTGATCGAAGGCGGCGGGGCATCGGCAGTGGTGGAGGTGATCGTCATCGTGAGGTTGGAAACAGGGGAGCAGAAGTTATGTTCGTTGATGTATAAGTCGATGTAGTCGAATAGTTGTTGCATGACGTCCGACGCCAAGTTGCGCGCAAATAGGCATTGACAGCGTGGCATGTTGGGAGGCTTGGTATTGGTGGTGTTGATTTGGGGCACTTGTGTCTTGCGTGCCGCCATTTAATCTTTAGCAGCGGCGATCCGGTCGGCTTCTTTGATTGCTGCGCCAGCCTTCGATGCCCTTCCACAGGCCGGATGATCCAAGGGCAAGGTACTCCCAGGTTACCGAGTTGATTTGCTGCGGCTTCAGACAGTTCTTCAAATTTGCATGTAGTATCATTTTGGTCCTCCCTGTCGGCGACCACCCGTAGCGCCATCTCCATAGAAAATTCTTTTGGCTGGTCATTTTTCATCCTTTCTCGCCAAGTGACCACTCCATCGCAGTTTAAATTGTTTGAACATGTTGTAGACGCTGAGGATTCCCGTCTGCTCCAGTATTTCCATGTCAGGGATCCTGTCTTACCAGAGCTTGATTATTGGGCGGAGGTATCTGAGATAGAAATTATGAGATTAGATGAGAGTCTTCAAGATGATGGCCTTGTACGTGTTCAGTTTGGTGCTAAGGTGAAGGCGGTGGCGATTCCACATGGAGGCTTGCAGCTGGCCTAACGTTTGACGGGATTTAGAGATCCGTTGAACCACCTCTTCATCTATTCTCGCGTTGCGCGACAGCGTGCTTTCCAGATAAACGACGTTTCTCAGTTTTTTTGAGTTGAGCGCCGTTGACTTTGATTCGAGGACCACGGCATTCCACACTGGGTGGCGGTCGGTGCATGAACACTGTTTTCTCCATGTTGACTGCTCCATGCTCCTTTGAGTTTGCTCTTCAGTCACGGTGTTTAGAACGCTGTCTTTTGCGTAGAGCAGGCCATGGACCGTAGCCGTATACACATTCTTTAGGGCCTGCATACGCCGACTGTTGAGAAGGTGCCCGTCAGTTCGGTAGGTGATGCAGATCCCAGGGAGTTCATCATGGTAGGCGTCCATCAACAAAGCAGAGAACCTGAGACTGAAGAGGATGGGGGACAGTTCTCAGCCCTGTTCCACTGTGAATACTTCAGATACCATCCCACTGTCAGTCACGCACGCCATGATCCCTTCCTAATGTTGTCGGACCATGTGGGTGAACCACTCAGGACAGCCGAAATTTCCGCATGACTTTCCAGAGTCCGTCGCGATTCCCAGTATCAAAGGCTTCCTTCACATCCACGAAGGTTGTGTAGAGGTCGGTTCACCTCTGCTAGCACTTCTATTGTAGATGACGAGCAGTGAAATCCATATTGGTTATTCCGTGGTAACATCGGAAGTCACATTGAAATTCCGGGAGCGGTCACTGCTCTAGATGGCCGTTTAGACGATTGATAAAAATGCGAGCGAAGAATTTCCCGGCGATGTTCATCAGTGAGATTCCTCGGTGCTATCACAGAGTTATCGGTTCCCTTTCCATTTGTAGAGATTAACTACAGTCCTGCCCTTTAAATCCTGATGAACTTGTTCATGGCGCCGCATCCAAGGGGCTACCGCACTGGCATTGAGTCCCGGTGCTTTCCCGCTGGAACTCTGTTGCATGGCCCAGATGGTTGCTGGTAGGGAAGCTGGAAATTCGGTCACTGTTCGTATCTTCATGAGGGAGCCGGTCAATGGCATCATCGGAGATAGCTGATGAGAAATAACGGAAACTTCTGAAGTGCTCGAGCCAGCGCTTCCGAATTTGTGATTTTTCAGTCAGAAATGTTGTGCCATCAGATCTAAGCTGTGGAGTGGTTCCCTTGATGCAGGGGCCGTAACTGGCCTTTATGGCCTTTAAGATGTTTTCCATTTCGTTGTGGCCTGCATACTCTTGGCTTTTATCAGGCTTGTGGTCCATCCGGGCGTCCTGCATCTCCCGCAGCCGTTGCCGTACACGGCGGTGGCAATTGAAGAAGGCTGCGTTGTTAGCGTCAGTATGGCAGTTTATGTATGCTTTCTGTAGTCGGTTCTGTTCCATGAGTAGACTGCTGATGTTGGCATCATTGTTGTCAAACCAGCCCTGGTGTTGACGGTGTACGCGTCCGAGGAGTTCGATGGCGGTGGACTGGATGACGTTCCGCAGTAAACACCATCGTATCTCACCGATGGTGTTATCATCCGGAACCTGCTGATCCTCCAGTTTCTGGGCTAATTTGTTGCTGGTTGTCGCAAGCCTACCTAACTGCATACACATATTCATATTTCATCGACTGCAGGTAGCCCGTATGCAGACTACGAACAAACGTAAGACAACCTCAGTAGTGATTTAACAAATGATATCTAAATATGCATCCTTTCTACCTGATAATCTCCATCTTTTGCAGTTTTTTGACACAGGATTTGCCACAACGTATCCAAACCCACAAATAAATGCTTCGTTTTAATCTTTCCAATAACTTTCGACCATTTCAGAAGTTAATGTTGTAATCACTAAAATTCGTCCAGATGTAATAGCATTTACCTTTAAACTGCAACTGATCGCGTGCTTTTCCAGCCCTCCCCTGAAGGCTATTCAGTTTAATAGTTTAGAAAACGGGTTCTCTTAGCAGCTTCTGAGAACCGATTGTCATCCTACTCATGTCATCAGTCATTAATCTGTACCCTTGGATTGCCACTGGTCCTGCGCATTTTACACCCCCGGATGCTTCATCGCACGATACATTTCCTGTGTTTGTGTGTGAGAGTTTGTTCGTGTGTTCGCGTATGTAGGGGCGATGAGTAGGCTTTATGTTGACTCCTTTTAGCCCGCCTTCGCTTGTTGCGCAACAAGCGAGATTAATCAAAGTGAACCTACTCGTAGTGGAGGATGTGAGTGAGTGGTTTCAGATATACTTTCTCAGTGTTCGTTGTCAGTCAGAGCTTTCGCAGGAGAATTAGCCTTTTGGGGAGCAGTGCTCGCTGCATAATTTATTAATATGTCCTGCTTAACGTAATAAGCCCACGTTCCCTGAGGGGACGCCTTTTTGGCTTGCTTTTGAAAGAAGCCTGTTGATGGTCTGTGAAGGTAGGACGCGAGAAGGTCAAACCCTTAGCCTATGTCGGTCAAATATATAATTTGGTCTCTGACTCTGTGTAAAATTATCTGTAAAGAAGGAGAATTCGGTCTCGGAGGCCACTAAAATGGATGAACCGTGAGGGCCCCATTAGAACAGTGTGAGTACACTCGGAGTAGACAAGTATGAAAGTATTGGGACTTTGCTTTTGGCCTGACATCTGCACAATCATTGCATGGGCTTTTAATGTAGTAAGCCAAGCTGATGACGGTTAAGGTGGCAAAAAGGGCCATTTCAGTTATCCTCATCTTTGTTTATATACTCCGGGTCGCAATGCGACTACCTATGAGGGCTTTTTATTGAGTTCCAAGGTGGAATCGACATCTATTAGGGGATTCCAGTCAGTTAGCGGTGACCTTACACACCCATAGAAGTTTGTGTTGTCCTCATTTGAGTATCAAGACTTAAGGAATTCTCGCGCCAGTAGCACCAGAAGGGATACGGTGGTTCATTTCAAGGGCATGCGTAAACACGAGAAAAAGAGGTCATGTTGGCGGAAACGAAGCTTGTGCTTGCTAATGCGTGTCCCCAGTCGCCATCTCGTATGGTCACCGTAAACGCAACAGCAATTAGTGCATTAGCTGTGCTCAATGAGCTTAAGGTGCCGTTCTTTGAGTTGGATTTCTGCTATCAGAAAGGTCTCCGGTTGGTGAGCGATGCAGATGCCAAACTAGTTAAAGTGTTGGGTGGTCGATTCATAAAGTCCTAGCATGTAGGATAAGAAGAATAATTTTCTTGTAACCATTTTTCCGCAAGTTAAGGCTTTGCGGGTGCATTCAGATTTTAAAAGTTTTTTTTTTTCTTGCAGTGGAAGCTGGTAGTTAGTCCTTTATTAAGAAGAGCTTGCTGCTACATTACCGTAAGGCGCGGAAGAAAACTGTTCAGACATCGCCTCGCTTGTGAGGCAGGCCATGGCTGCTCTAATAGTCGGATCTGATCTCAGCATAGCTCCTTTAGTGTAAACGCTTTTTTCGAGGCCTATATTTCTGACATCTAGTATTTAGAGGAAACCTTTTGTGGGCTCGTCAGACTCTGGTACAATTGTTTAACTTCATAGTTCTTTACGGTCACCAGGTTTTATCTACCTAGCATGGCCATACTTTGACCGACAATTTCGAGTAAAATCCTCTTTTTATCGTATTAAAACTAGTTCGGCGAGTACCTATAAACGAGCTGCAGCGACAGAGAACGACAGGTGTTGAGGGGATTAAAACTATCGGATCCACACAGTGCTGGTAGAACTCACCTCTGGACCATCCATGTTATGTGCGCTCAAGTTTGTATGTTTGGTCCCAGCTCCTGGTCATGCTTACGACTGGCTGTTAGAAGGCATAACAAGCGCTTAAGCTTCGAGGGCAGCCGCGCAGTGGCTAGTATGATAGGCAGCAGAACATTACCGACAAAACGAATGTCAACCTGCCTTTCATGCTACCCGCTGCACGGTTGCTGGCGGAGCTCCAGAGGGTGCCCCTAAGGCAGAAATGTACGAGTGAGTCCCGTAAGCTAAAGTTAAGTGCCTAGCAAACAAGGCATTCATCAATCGGCACACTTAGATTGATACCATACACAACAATCTTCAAAAAAGATGTAAAAAAATGATAATTAATCAGAACACGATTTCAGCCTAAAGTATCGACCCATTTGCAGGCCTGCGTAAGAAATATAGTTTATTTTCAGACATATGTGTATTTGAAATGTTTTACAGACTTGCTGCAGGTTTGAGAATGGTCGATTTTTAAAAGTTTCTGAATCAAAGTTTATTGGGTTCCCAACGGCCTCGAGGTGAAGGGGATAGAGTGTTGGACTTCTGTCCAACAGGTCGTGAGTTCGAGCCTCGGGTGCCTCTGTCGTCTCTCCTCTCTGCAATTATAACTTGGCCGAGTTCAACCTGGTAACTGGTTGCCTGTTCGTCACGTTTGCCACCCATACGGAGCTTGTTTGCTTCGGGAAGCCACTAGATCGGTGTGCGCCTATTCCTGTTTGAATATATATATTCTGCCTATATATATATATATATATATATATATATATATATATATATATATATATATATTCTGCCTATATATATATATATATATATAGAATATGGGAACCAACAAAGACAAGGGAGACCGGAATGGCCATTTCTGGCTTATTAGCCGTCATCAGCCAGTCATACCCAATCCCAAGTGTGGCACACTTGGGATTCGAACCCGCGACCTTTGGTATTTGAGTCGAACGATCTACCATTAAGCTACGGGCTCGTTGTTTTGTCGGTTGTGATCGGGAATATGATGATAGTGTGGGGCTCACCGATCTGCTTAAGGAACATGCATGTTCCGTTGTGCCCTGGAGCTCAGACTAGAGCCCTCGCAGGCGGTCGCATAGCGACGTGTAGCATATGATGGAATGGAACCGACAAAGACAAGGGAGACCGGAATGGCCATTTCTGGCTTATTAGCCGTCATCAGCCAGTCATACCCAATCCCAAGTGTGGCACACCTGGGATTCGAACCCGCGACTTTTTGGTATTTGAGTCGAACGCTCTACCATTGAGCTACGGGCTCGTTGTTTTGTCGGTTGTGATCGGGAATATGATGATAGTGTGGGGCTCACCGATCTGCTTAAGGAACATGCATGTTCCGTTGTGCCCTGGAGCTCAGACTAGAGCCCTCGCAGGCGGTCGCATAGCGACGTGTAGCATATAATGGAATGGAACTGACAAAGACAAGGGAGACCGGAATGGCCAGTTCTGGCTTATTAGCCGTCATCAGCCAGTCATACCCAATCCCAAGTGTGGCACACCTGGGATTCGAACCCGCGACCTTTGGTATTTGAGTCGAACGCTGTAGCATTGAGCAACGGGCTCGTTGGTTTGTCGGTTGTGATCGGGAATATGATGATAGTGTGGGGCTCACCGATCTGCTTAAGGAACATGCATGTTCCGTTGTGCCCTGGAGCTCAGACTAGAGCCCTCGCATGCGGTCGCATAGCGACGTGTAGCATATGATGGAATGGAACCGACAAAGACAAGGGAGACCGGAATGGCCATTTCTGGCTTATAAGCCGTCATCAGCCAATCATACACAACCGACAAAACAACGAGCCCGTAGCTCAATGGTAGAGCGTTCGACTCAAATACCAAAGGTCGCAGGTTTGAATCCCAGGTGTGCCACGCTTGGGATTGGGTATGACTTTGGCTGATGACGGCTAATAAGCAGAACTGGCCATCCTCCCCTTGATCGCTTTGTCGGTTCCATTCCATTATATGCTACGTCGCTGCATGCGTGCTGGCAATCTGACTGCGAAAGCCACGAACAGCATGCATGTTCGACATCGAGCTCATCTATTCCCGATTTTCACTCGCTCGATATAACTGAGCCCGTTTAATCTTCGGCGCAGATTCGACTCAAATACAAATCCCGCGATGTATCACTGGACAGGTATGACTGGCTGATGACGGCTAGTCGCCAGAACTATTCGTGTCCCTATCTTTGTCAGTTCCGACTTTCATCGTATGCTACCGTCGCTATCGCGACACCGCCGACGATACTGGCTACTCAAGGAAACGCATTTATCATCTACACTGCAATCGGTCAACACGTATCGTATTCCCGATCATTTCGACAAACTCAACCCGTCATTCAATAATTGACGTTCGACTCAAATACTAAAGGTCGCAGTTCAATACCGGGTGTGCCACGCAGAGATTGAGTATGTTTAGCTGATGACGACTAATAAACCGCATTCCGCTCTAACTTTGTCGGTTCCAATTATCAACATATGCTGCGACGTCGCTGCGACCGCCTGCGAAAGGGTTCTGGTCTGAGCTCCAGGGGCACAGCGGAACATGCGTGTTTCCTAAAGCAGATTGGTGAGCCCCACACTATCATATACATATATATATATTTCAAGTTACTTTCGTTCTATACTTTCAGGTTTAAGCCTATGTCGAACATCAGCTACCGTTTTGAAATTCTCATTTACCGAATCCGTATGTATTTTTACTCATTTTGAAAGGAGTAAAACCGATAATCCACGAGCCCTTGCTATTTTTGGTTTTATATGCCATATCCGGAAAATGCTATTTAAATTACCATAAACTCAGAGTTTTATTTGATGGTTTTTAAGTGCATAGGGTAATTTGCTCTGCGATTTGCTTGGTAGAATTCCAAGTGAACGTGAGCTTAGATGTGTATGAGGACAGAAATCAAGAGGGATGGGCAAAGACTGACACACCGGCTTCGCACTTATTTAAGGACGTAGCGCACGCCATTTCTGTCAACTACTGAGCACCTGAGGAATATAAAGGGTCAGTATGCGCCATACCTGAACGCACAAGACTGCGTAGTGGTGTGAACGCGTCAGGTGCCAAGTGCCACGTCATATGGGTACTGCAGCACTCTCAAGACATTACGTACCTATGACTGACAAAGAGTTGGGTAAATTCAGGTCTGATAGCGTAGTTTACGCTCAACAAAGATAAGTCAAAGTTAGCGAGTTGAGCTCCTGCAAAAATTACTTTTCTGATTCACCGGTGTCAATTTTGTCCTCTCACACAATCAGCCCATGTTTTATTTACCTAGAAAGTTTCATAGCGGTATGTCAATCTTTGTTTGAACAGTTTATTTTAATTTATACGAAATTACCGTCAACCATTGAAGCTGGGGGCGAAGATATTTTATGAAGGCACCGCATGCTGCAAGTTTTATCGGCTTTGCTTTGTTCTTTCTCGGCAAGGGAGCAGTTCATAAAATAAATCTTCGTCTTTGACACAGCTCAAATATAGTTCAGGTTACAGCCAGCAGAAGCGGAGCAAACATAGCACCGTTTGCAAATTTTTATACTATGATTACTTCAATGACGCGATCAAATTAAAAGTTCTGCAGTTCCAAATATCACAGACATTTGCGTTAAAGACGTCAAGAGAAATGGTTCACCAAAAGAGTCAGGAAGCACACGAACTAGAAGAGGAGCATCAGCTCTTGATAGCATGTTTTTAAAGCAAATGGATTTTTACTATTGTTTGCGCTA